>VXAZ01007128.1:4253634-4510933 GCA_013399875.1 Gymnorhina tibicen | reverse complement strand
AAAAAAAAAAAAAAAAAAAGGGCAGCTTAGATTGAAGACCAATGCAAACAAGGAGAAATCACTACTGAGATATTAAAACTCTTTTGTTAATATAGTCAAGAACTAGCAAAATTGCCCAAACCAGCTGTGACCGATTTACCAAATTCCACAATTAAGATAGTCAAGAACTAGTAGAATTGTTCCAAAATCCGTATTTCATTCCACTTCTCTGAGTTAACACTGTTTGCTCAGCAAAGGCATCTGCTCCTTTCAGGCCATAGAGAAGCCATGCTAAAGAGCACAAGCACTTTCCTGCTCCCTCCAGCTGTGTCCCCAAGATCCCAGCTGCCCAACCCGGGCCACCCATCCCGCCTATTTACCATCGCTCTTCCTTTTGTAGATGTACTGCTCCATCTGGAAGTCGAGGTTGGTACCTCCCAGGTGGGTCCCGGCAGCGAGGAATTTGAGGACATCCTCCTCCTTCATCTGCAGGACATCGAGGCCTCCGGACATTGTGGGGTTTCCCTCTGGAAGCAACGACAGGGAACCTGCGGGCACAGGGACCCGGCTCAGCCCGGCGGGGACGCGCCACGAGGTCCAGCCGCCCCGGCCGCCATCTTGGGCCGCCTCCCGCGCTACACCCGGCAGGCCTCGGCCTTCCCCGCCGCTTGGCCAGACCGGGCCCGGCACGGCCCGGCCGCCGACAGGGCAGCGGGGCGGGCAGAACGCCCCGGCGTTATCGCAGGGCGGAGAACGCACCCCCCGCCCCCCGCCCGGCGGTCCCGACTCACGCTGACAACACCGTGTGGAGGCCCGGGCGGCGCGGAGCCGAAAGAGAGCCCGCCTCCGCCTGACGCCTATATATGGCCTCGCCAGCCAATAGGGAGCCTCGGGGGCGGGGCTCGGCGGCGGCGGCGGCGGGGCCGCGCTCCAGCGGCGCCTGCCCGGGATCCCCAGGCCGAGCGCGATCCCGGTGCGCACGCTCCTCCCGGCCCCTTCCCGACGCTGGTTCTGAAAGAAATTCGCTGGATTTGTAGGATTTGCGGGATTACGAATCCAGAGAAGGGCAACAGAGCTGGTGAAGGGTCTAGAGTGTAAGTTCTATGAGGAGCGGCTGAGGGAGCTGGGGGTGTTTAGCCTGGAAAGAGGAGGCTCAGGGGTGACCTTATCATTCTCTACAACTCCCTGAAAGGAGAGTGTAGCCAGGTGGGGGGCGGCATCTTCTCCCAGGAAACAAGCGACAGGACAAGAGGACACAGCCTCAACTTACACCAGGGGAGGTTTAGGTTGGACATAGGGAGGAATTTCTTCCCAGAAGAGGTGATTAGACATTGGAATGGGCTGCCCGGGGAGGTGTTTAAGGAAAGACAGGACGATGCACTCAATGCCATGGTCCGATTGACAGGGTGGTGTTTGGTCATGGCTTGGACTCCACGATCTCAGAGGTCTTTTCCAAGCGAACTGATTCTGTGGTTCCGTCATTCTGGGCTGCTTCAGAGCATCCTGTGGCTTGTGCTCCAAGCAACATCAAGGCTGCTTTTGAGGTCCTGAAACAAAAAGCAAACATAGATTTATTTTAAACATTTTACAATTCCATTTTCCTGCTGAAAGTGAAATATATGCTCGCAGGGGGCTGATTAATTATTTGATGAATTATATCTAGCCTCCAAATTGCCTCCTGTGGGGGGGAAGCTTCTAAGGAGCCGTAGCATCTTCCCTGCACCCACATTCCCCCTCCCTGCAGGGGCACTGCTCTGGCATCACGTGGGAGAGCTTGGTCAGCCAAGGCTGCACCTGTCCTTTGCAGAAATGACAATAAAACCAGGTGAAATTGGCACTGAACTTACACATCCTTGTTCTGTAGTAGACATTCTTGTGGTGCTTGCACCTTTTTTGTGTGTGTTGTTGGGTTTGGGGTTTGGGAGTTTTTGTTGTTGTTTGCTTATGAGAAACATCAGAAAGTTATGAGATTTAAGAATCTTCATCAGCTTTCTCATCTTCCTTGTCCTATTCTGGAAGCAGACACAGGCCTGAGAATTGAATTTCTTGGAAAAAAAGAAAAGTAGTGATACTTACTTTACTATGCTTGCTGTCATCAAGATCTGGATACATTTCTGGACAGATTTCTGGATTGTGCAAACACTATTGCCAGTGCCTTCTGCAAATGATAATTCATCTTCACATCTTTCTAACAACAGTGCTCCTTTAGTTTTCTCTCCTCTACTTTAACCTCATATAAGCACAGGAGTGTGACTGGGCGTGGACTGTCCTGACAGCCCCTTTTCAATGTCTGAGCCCTGAGTTACTCCCAGGAGGGACTATTGCTTAGGTAGCAGGTTACATCATCTCATGTGTGTTCTTTGTCTCCTGGAAAACGGCTCTCTACTCTTCTTTTCTGCGTGCTCGTTACATGGTGTTAATTAGCAAGATTACCAGATCAGCTTTAGAATATTCTGTGAGAGAGTAATTCAAACACTTGTCACATGGTGGTGACAAAGTTCGTAAAATGAAACTCAGCAACAGGTTAGTGAGCTCTCAGCAAGAGCGTGAACTATTACTGCCTGAGAGATTATAGACATCTGTGGCACTTTGATAAGTTCACTGTGGACAGTGAGAGCTGACCTGATGGGGCTATGTATGACCTAAGGAGACAGGAGAAGTGTGAATATTAGCTTGGGAGGGACGAGGAGCGGTGGTGGTGATATTACCGTGGTGTGTGCAATGGATTTAGTCTGGAGAGCTCTTCCACACAATTGAAACCCAACTGTATTAAAAATGTATTTGAACATAATGATTGGAAATTGAGTAATGAATATTGCAGTAAATATGTGTTATCAAAAGAGTGCCACTGGTAAGCTTTATAGAGTCCTCTGGCATCTCTAATACTTATTTCTTGTAGTTACACTTCGGGCCCTTTCTGGTAGACCGTGAGGCCCACAGCCCATGAGAGGGCTTGGAAAAGTTGTCATGAAGCTTGACAGTGAAGTATTTGTAATTATTTCCTTAAATAACCTGAAAGCTTGCTTTATTGTTTCTCTGTGTGCTGAGACAGCCTAAAATAACTGTTACTACTGGACATATCCCTCAGGTGAAAGTGTATCTATCTTATCACGTGTTTTAGACAAGGTTTCCCTGGTCTAAAGGTCACACTGAAATCTGTTACACAATTACATGCAGAGCTGCAGGCAGTCCCTGAGAACAGCCTTTCTCTGCAGCAAGCGAAGCCAGGGAAAGGGGCTTTGAGCCACTGGTCCTCCTGCAGTGCCAAGGAGACCCGGGGCCCGTGGGTGCAGAGAGAAGCATCACGGAGCTACCACCAGCCTTTGGATGGTGCACTGAGGACCTCGAGCAGGTGCTTGGGGTGGTCACAAAGCCCCAGAAAAGAGCATCTCCCAGAGAGCCAGCCCAGGATGCAGGGGAGAGCAGCAGCCCTTGCTAGACGGCTCTGAGTAGGGGGCTGTACCAGGCCCACCAGTGCTGGGAGAGAAGGCTCCTCACACGGCTGCAGAGCAGGCATTCTGTGCTACCAGAACAGCTCCTGAGATGAAGGGGTTGAACTGTGTGTCTGGGGAAGAGGCTCAGGCAGAAAGCTGTTCGGGCAGTATCTTCCCCACCAAACATGACGGTGGGTGTCACCCAAGAGATGATGTGGCACCCCTGGAGTCAGCAAAGAAGAACCATCAGATCAACCCACCTTCAGTGAAACTGCACTAATGTTACTGTGCTTCCCTGTAAATTCCATTTTGGCTTGTGTTTCAAAGGTTTGTTATTACTTCTTGCATGTTTTGGGAAAACATACTTGGGCAAATCCCTTCTTATTTCTACTTCTACAAAGTTAGAATTGCCTAACACCTAGTACAAAACTTGCAGAGGTCTCATTTTAACCTCTTACTGGGATTTTGTCATTTTTACTAAAATTCCTTAATGCATTATGATAAAAACTCCTAAAGCATGTTACAGTGCTAAAATCGCAAATTAAGAAACAGTGCAATGTGGAAAATCAGCTTGCTATTTTGAAACAAGCACCAAAGCCAGAAGGAAAAAGCATATTTAAGAGCTGCACATGCAGTTTGCAAAAGTACACATATATATATGTGTCTGTGTGGGATGAGGAATCTTTTCTGCTCAATTCTGTTGTCAGTGCTTATGTATGGCACATAATTCATTAAAAATTTAAAAAGCAAGCAAGGTGTTTGTCCATTTTTAATGTGAAAGGGAGATCTGTAACTCAATGGTTTTCTTACAGCCACAGTGCCTTTAAACTTCCAATCTTCCCCACCTTCCACCAGCCAGAAGGGTTAGGGAGCTTGTCTGCTATCTCTTCTCACAGCTGGGGCAGCTGTCAGCAGCATGGACAGCAACACCCTCTACACACAGGAGGTGGTTCTCCAAGGCAGCAGGAGAGCTCTGGGGAGCCCTGTGTGCAGGAGCAGGCACCACCCCAGGCCTAACCTGCTATCAGGAACCTGCACAAGCAATTCAGGTTCAGCTGGCACAAGGCTGTACCTCAGGACTGTCTGGTAGGTCTGTTTCCCCATGAAAATTGCTCCATGTGAGAATGTATCATCCAAGCAAGAAAAGAGAAGAGGTTTGGGATCTTCACATCTGAAAGATGCACATTTCAGTGTTAACAACAATGTTTTGCTTAGCACAACCTGCCTGCTACTGAATCCCAGGACCATACTGTGACAGTGAGATCCCAGCAACACAGCATATCCTTGCATTATGCCTTGCAGGAGACGATTGTGTCCCAGGCACAATTTCTGGTCCCCTGCTGAGATCAGCTTGCCTGAGTAGCAAAAAACTGATCAGCAGGAGACTAAAAACAGTCTCTCCGCAGAGAGCTTAAAACCCCACTGTCCTGAAGGCAGGTATTTCACCAGCTAGCACAGGGATTCAACTTCCATCTGTCTTTACACACAGCAGGCAGGCAGAGGAAGCTGTACAAAACACATTCCCCACTGCTGTGTGTTATTTCCATTTAAGCAAAGTTAATTTAGGTTGTACTAGCACAACCTGTGCATATTATACACCACAGAAAAAGAGAATATTCCTTGCCTTTTATGGACTCTGAACACATGCAACAGTCCTGTTCTCTTGGGAAACTCCTTTTGCCTTCTTAAGCCTCTATTCCATCCAATCCCTTGTGCATTTAATTGGTTTGGGGCTTGTATGTTGGGGTTTTTTTTAAAGAAATACTGAAGAGATTATATCCTTCATTTTAGCAACCAGTTTTTAATAAAAACCTGTAATACACCTTCTCACATAAATATTTTACATAGACACATAAGCACTCACAATACTCAAAGCTATGCAACGTTCCAAAGCTCCAGTTCTGTTTAAAACAGTGAGAGAAAAAAAAAACAACAAACAAATCATCACACAGGAAGAGTGGAAACATAAAGTTTCTAAAGCATGAATAATCAGGCTGTTTCTCTTGTGTCCTTACAACTCACTTAAATACTGCCTCCCTCAATGTGCCTGTTCTTGAGCACAGCTGCAGGGGCAAGCAGAGACAGTGCACATTCACTAGCAGTGCATTGCTAGCAACAGAGGTCAGTCCAAGAGGGATCCAACTGTGATCCTGAAATGCACAGAGGGATCACACCACTGTCTCTGGAATCCAAGCTAAGATAGCTTTGGAAATGATCATCTGACAAGATTGTTAGTGTTGAATTGCTGGCACGATGCAGGTAGGTGATTAAACACCTCTGTCCAGATCTTTTATTTGATTTATTTTACCTTTAGGCTGTACAGTGACCATTTGTTGTTAAGCAGAAGCATTAAACCTCAAGGAAAATACATATAAACTTCAAGTCCACACACTTGATTGTCTTGACTTGCTATAGCTATCAAGGAGTAACTTCAATAAATCACTTCAGAAACAGAGTGTTTTTGAAGAAGGGAAAAGGGTGAAGGACAGTAAGGGTCAGAGCTGAGAAACAGTGTCTGACTACGTGATAAAACTTTCAGAACAGAGTGAAGCAGAACTTCAGGCTTTCCCTTCCTCCATATATGACACCCGACAAAAGAAGTAACAAACAACAAGCTTGCACCACAGAATTCATTCTCCCCAACTCACAGGTAGATAAGCTTTTGGATTTGCAGCATCAATGGTAGATGAAACACAGTGCAGTTTAGATTCTCTATTTCTTAAACTCAGAGAAGCCCAGGTTAATCCACAAACCAAAAACCATATCGTTTTTCACTCTACTCCAGTAACAAAGCACCAAAGCGGAACAGAGGAACTTTCCCAAAGAAAGAGCTAACACTGCTTTAGGCCTGATTCCAGATTTAAAACAAACAACCAACCCCACAGCAGACCTTAAAACATTAGCACATGGGAATAAACACAGGGACAGTACAGGGACATAAAAGCCACCAAAGTGTTCCTGAATTTCAGGTTTCTGATGAGGATCTTACTTAATTCGAGATTAGCTGTCATTCTTTGCTTGCCTGCCTCATTTTTAAGAGCTTCTGTCTGCATAGGTTGCACATTGCTTTGCCATTGCTAAAACAGGAAAAAAATATGTGTGAAACACCTTCACGCATATTGCCCTTCACTACCACAGCCCAGGACAATCAACAGATCCAACTCACATGCCAGATTTGGAAAGCCCCAAATAAATTCAGGCTCTCACCACAATGTTGGTTTGATCCCATGCATAGGGGAATAAAGGACAAATGGGGTAACTCATCTAATTGCCACCTTATTCCACCAGGTCAGCAATCCTAGACATGTTTCTCCAGCTCTCTGTGCCAGTAGTGCTCAGGATAACAAGCAGGATGTGCAGTTACCACAGTTTCATGCACTCTCACAGGTTCAGGCAACTAAGGGTAGAAGGAACAGCAAAAGAAAGGAACAGGTGTTCACATTCAGGATTCAGCAAATAATGTGCCACATGCCTGATTTGATGCAGTGCTCTACTGCTAACACATAGACATGTGCACACAGGACCCTCCACCACCATTCGTGGAGATTCCTGCACTGCAAAGCACCAGCCTCCCCTCACAGATGGGCTGAGTCTGAAAACAGGCAGCACTTTCCAAGCCCCCAGCCTGTCCTCTTACACTTCACTCAGCTTTTACATCAGTCATCAAGCCTTCTTGGAGTTGAAATCTGGTAAAGAACACCTTTAACAACCCGCATCCTCTCTACTCTTACACTCAGGAAGTTGCCAGGGCAGGCAGTGATTGTCCAAAATACACTCTGAAATTTATGAACAACAGGTAGGTAGCACTGGTTGTTCATATAGCTACAGTGTCATGTCCTCATATTTAGAGACAGGTGTTCTGGTTCTAAAGTGAACTGCAATATCCATAGATATTTAAGAAAATAAAAGCCAAAGCTATGTTTTCTGCAAGGCACACTACAGAACAGGATGCACACTTCCACGCCAGCTTCATGGCTATGCTATCAGAGCTGCAAGGGACCCAACACAGCACTGAGGCACAAGTGAAGAGGGGAGCAGGCTGTACCCAGCATACACTGTGAGGTCTGTGAAACATAGTAGGAAAGAGTAAGAAGGCACAGAGGATGGAAACTGTGTGTCTCTAAGCCTAAACTCGGGGATACTCGAACATGGACTACCTGATAAGAGAAAAGCATCAGCCAGGAAAACGTGAAGGGTCTGTGTGGAGCCCCAAGAGAATTAAAGTTCCCTATCAAGCACCCATAGGGCTCAAACTTTGGAGAAAGCTTACAGAAATAGCAACCTTTTCTTTCCAAACCAAAATATACTCCACATGGAATCAGCAGCTCTTTTAAGGGAAATCTGAAGTGCCAGTATCTATATCTGTTTCCATTACACATTTATGCATTATGAGCCATGGTCCTAAAAGCGACATCTAAGGACCAGTTCACACTGAGGATGTTGATCAGGGATTAACAAATAAGGAATAGGAAGCAAATAAGTCTCTATGACAACTGCATAAAAAAAAACCCAACAAAACCCACTTGAATGTTCCTGCTATAGTTAGACCAGCAGCATTGTTTTTTCAGAGAACAAGTAGAACTTTGGTAGCAATCAATTTTAAAGTGCCTTATGCTTCTTAATTCCTGTGGAAACCCTGCTGTAGAGGCAGAAGGACATTTCAAGAGCGTTAAGATGCTCAATCACATAATAACACGTAACACAGCAAGGAGGTTCCAGTTCCTCTCTCTGCGATCACACACAGTACAAAAGTGATGGCAGAGACCATATTTCTAGCTTTCCTTCTGCACTTCATTTCTCTCCCACCCACTCCTGCAATATAAGCATTACGAGACACATCCCATCTCCCACCAGGGCCTGGAGTGTTCCCCTGTGAGAATAAAGCATATGAGGAAGGAGGACCTATATCAGATGGTGGTCACTGTGGCCTTTCTGGCCACGCCAGCAAGGAACAGGCTGGCAGGTTCTGCCATCACTGTTTTCTCCCCAAACACTTTTGTTCTATTACTGTCTCACTGCATAAAGGTGGTGAGCATAGAGTTATTTTTAAAAGGGGCTTCTCAGCATAGTTACCAGGCTGTGAAAACCCTGCCATTTCCCATGGCAGTCTGCAAGTGCAGTCCTTCTGGAATGCATTGATCAAACAATGCAAAGATCCGACCCTTCCTTTCCTCTACTTGCCAAAAGGCCTAATCCCCTGTCTCAGACGGGCTTCCTTCCTCCTGGCTGAGCAAGGCTTATTCCTCTGTGGAACTGGGAACTTCCCAGTGCCAGTTGATCACAGCAAGCGGGAGAAGGAGTGAAGCTGGTCCTTTCTCGTGCAGCTCAGTCAGGACTTCAAGCCCATTTTTTCCATCATCTGTTCATACACCGTCCATGCCATCGCTGCCATCAGAGTGCGCCTGAGGGCTCGGGGCACACCGCCTCGGAAAAAGCCAACCAGCCCAAAGTCCTGCATCAGGAGATAAACAGCAATTCATCAATCTGCCTATAGGGTTTTAATTTCTCATCGTTTACTACATGGAGAAGCACAGGATGTACAGACCCAGATCAGTCTCTGAAAGACCCAGGCTTAAACAGTGTTTAGCATTTAGGAAGAACCTATAGCACTGCACAAAGAGAAAGAAAGCAAGAAGAGCAGTAAGTGCAAAAAGGAAGGCCAGGATGGAGACAACAGATGGGGAAAGCCACACTCAAATCCAACAAAGAGAAGGCAAAGGTGTAATCATTTCCAGACACTTCAGAAACATGACTAGTCTTTGTTTTAGAGCTTCATATTTAAAAGAATATCTTAGCTATTCTGTAAAACCTGAGATTTCTAAGTACTGAAGTAAAAAAACATCCTGATTTGAGAAAAAAGGGTACATAAAAATGCATACACAAATACACAGATTCCTGCTTAGAAATAGAGTTCAATATGGAAACAGAGCTAACCTGCCAAGATCTGCCCTTCCGACAGCAGCAAGGGAAAAGAGGGCTTTGACTACTTCTCCATCCCATTCCTGGGATAAAGACCTGGACATTTATTTCTCTTCTGATGTCCAAAGGGCAAAGAATTATTTTGTAGCTGGTTTGTATCTGAAACCAGCATTTCACACTGCACACTATAGTCTTGGTCTACCACAGCATGACCCCCTTCATTGTCTTGAAAATGCTGACACTGAATAGTCTGACTGCAGGAGCAGATGAAGCACTGACACTTGTTTGCCTCCTTTAAAAGGCAACAACTTCCCCAGTATAGCTGTGCTTGAGCAAGGGGATCAGAATTGAGGGTGTGGTTGTGCATGTAAGAAGGGATTCACCTCACCTTGTAGATGAAGGCAATGGCCTGGCTTGTCCTGTGGTACTTTTGGGGTGACAGCTGCATGTGTGTTTTGATGACATCAGCAGGCTGTGTTGCCAGAGAGGCCAAGATTCCTGCAAAGATCCCACAGCCAAAATTCAGCAAGGGCACGAGCACTGGATCCAGCTGGTCTGCAACAGAGCAAAGGGAATGCACTGAGACACCATTCAGGCCAGGAACACTCATGCTGTGTGACAAAGTGAAGGCTACTGAATGATTAAATCAACATCAGAGTCTAAGAGAAGTTAAAATCCATGTAGCTAGAGAAACTTTCAAGGGAAAAAGTGGCTACTAGTCAACAGTTGGCACTATTAAAAAGCCTCACTTGCTGGGGAACTGAATTTGACAGAAAACCAGAAAAGAAAAAATTGTACAAATGTTGACCCAGTGAGTTCTCATATCAGAGAAGCCCCAGTCTCGTGGACACTGAGCATTATGTGAGACAAGCAGAAGCAGCAAGCAATGCTGAAGACACCCTCTCTTTCAACTGTTCACTAACCCACTTAAGCATCAGTCTTCCTAAAGACAATCTATCAGTTTAGGGCCAGTCTCCATCTCTGCACTGACCTCAGCTACAGTTCTCCACAAGCAAATGTGAGTGTGCCACCTAAAGCCTTACAGGAGACTAATTTTAAGTACTGAGGTAGAGGGCACTAAGCAGAGCATGCAGGCTGTCAGCTGCAGGGCAAGGTCTGAGAAGAGGAACATTTTCCATTCCAGCCTCCAACATTCAGCCTTACCCTGAGGTGTGAGGTTTTTGGTCTGTGTGTAGAACATCAGGTAGATGCCAGAGAAGGGCGCGTCCCGCAGCAGCGTTGCCGTGAGCCCACTGAACATGCCACGAGCCCCTTCTGTCTGATAGATATTCTTCAGGGCTCCATACACACTCCCATATCCAAATCTTCCACTCTGCAAGGGCAGACAAAGGTCAGTCATCCACGTGCCAGGCACAGGTCCAGGAGCCCTACACACAACCCGAGGATATAACATCCGAACAAATGGCAGTGTGAACTTAACGTGATGCCCAAGATGGCAACACAGAGGACAACCCAACACAAAACTGGGTTTCACCTACCTCAAACTTTAAAACAATCCTTCAGGAAGGCAACATATGAAAGATGCTACACAAACGTATACAACTGAAACTTATAAAACTCAGGGCGAATTCTATTTTGTCTTCTTGACTAAATATAATTTCCTGCACAATGTGTCAACTGAGATGAAATCAGGACTACATCCCTGGCTGTACCCAAGCGGCAGCAACCTTCTCCAGGCAGAAGGATTTATTTTGCATCACTAGGAAGGTATGTGACACCATTAACAGGGGACTAAATGGAAAGTCATACCTCATATCGGGTCTTCACTACAGTCACTGGCAACATGCAAATCCCAGAAACTGCACGAGCGGTGGCACCCAGAAAGACAGACTCCAGGGCTGTGGGTGAACGGTCCATAAGAAACTTTTGCTTCATCATGTACAAAGTGCTGAAGTAAATCCCAACCCCAGGAATACATCTTGCAAAGGACTTCAGGAGAAACAGAAGCAGATGAAGAAAGAAAAAGCTTACATAAGATAAAATACACTGCAGAAAATTTCTGAGACTGTTAAACTTGACAGGAAGCTTTGTAGAAGATGAAAATATCACTAAAGCTAACATGCCGAGGAAGGCAGATATGGTAGAAATCATTTATGGCACTGACAGTAAAATGATTCAAATGATGCCAGGATTTAACGCATTCCTGAATTGCAGTTTTCCAGGAACAAGATATTCCAAACCCAAATGAAATTCATGCAGTTGCCACCCCACACGTGCAAAAGTATTCAAGTGTTAAGCTGCTCAGGACTGCCATAACCAAATCAGCGAAATTCACAACACTAACTCCTTAAAATAGGATGCAATCTAAATCATGTGGTTTCATTCATAATTGTACAAGAGTTGGCTATTTAAATTCAGGCAGACATAATTAGCAATAAACAGTAAGTTTATTTATCTACTTATTTTTAGAAGTCAGAGTTAAACCAGCCACTTACTGGAGACACACCTTTCCAGAGCCCCAGAATACTCTCAGTACGAACAACCCTAAAGAGCAGCGTTACCATCCCAGCACGACCAGACCTGAAAGAAAGACAAGACAGGAACTGCAGAAATTGTCTTCTTCTGCTCCTTGGCAGATGTACTTCACAGCCACCCCTTTCATTCATATCTCTGTGCATTACCCCAGCACCTCCAAGGTGCTCTTTCTCATCAGTTTGCTTTTCTTGGTCACTCTTTCCAAGGCTTCTCCATCACCTTCTGTTTCTCACAACTTGTAACACACATTAGAGCCCTCTCCCATGAGCATTTTTGGTTGCTCATTCCCTTTGGTAGCAGCACAAGATTGTAGGTTGACTACACAAAGCTGCACGCATGAAATATTATCTGACAACCAAACATGATTTTCTTCAGGCAGAGGATACCCCATGAAACTGCATGGTAGCCACTCCAGCAAACACCCAGTCTCTCAGATGAGAACAAATGTTGAGGTTACAAGTTATTCCAGTAGCACTCACAGCCACAGACATTTTCTCTCTTCTGGAGCAAAATATCAATTATTTTCTGTGATATAAAAGCATAATTCCTCTTTTAGAAAGACTGATTTCCCAAATTACAGCTCTGAACTCCGAGCCTCAGCCAGCAAATAAGGCAGAAGCACTTCCAGCCCCCCCCTCCCACACACACATCCCCGCCCTCTCACCCATTCACAGCAGGCTGCAGAGTTTGCAGGCGTGTTTTCAGCAGGTCAAGGGGTTGGAAGAGGAGCGTGGAACAAGTGCCACTGATGGAGCCGCACACAAAGGCCTTTAGGACTGGATGCATCTGGAAGAGGAAGAGTAGAACTTTAAATGGCCATTTAATTAAGAATGGCACGAGGAAATATTTCAGCTGATATATCACGTTATAGGAAAGGAAGGTGAGCTGACCCCAGATGCTAAGGGACAGCTGCTTAGGGCACAGGAAACTTTTCCAGACTTTCTCTGAGGCTGATCAAGTTTTATTTGTGGTTTTTGGTCCCTCTGCTTTTTCTGGGAGACTGTTCCATTATCTCCTTGAAATTCGGCGGTTGGAAAGAGTTTTCTGAACATCAAATGTAACACCAGCCATTTGGTTACCCTTTGCCACGGCAAAGGAAATAGGTGGCCCCTTCCCACCACCTACCCGTACCTTTGCCCCAGTCCCATCCACCTCTGCTGGCAGCACCTCCAATCCTCCCCTCCCACCCTGCACACCGAGGTGCCCCCGCTGCCGCGGGCGCTGCCGGGGAAAGCTGCCCGGACCCAAACCCGGCCCAAACGCACCCACAGCCCAGCACGGCCTGCTCAGCTCAGGCTGCCTTTCCACCCACAGCGGCTGCCGCCGCCCGGCACTTCTCGGGAAATAATAAGGCAGGAGGCACAAAGCCCGTGGCAGGGTGAAGATCTTTTTTTGGTGTTTCGAGAGGGTTTATTATTATCATAAACATATAACGGTGTTTGCTAATAGAGAACGAGTTTCTGCGCCCCTCGACGCAGCAGAATCACGACATATTAGAAAGCACAGGCAGATTAGAAGCCTGCGGGGCACACTCCAAGCCAGCAATGGTCCCCCCCAGCTCCGCCCGGACCCACCGTCACGGGGCTGGACCCGTCCCCCCCGCTGCCCCAAGGCCTCGGGACACGGCGCAGCAGCGTAAGAGGCGCAACGAGCCCCCCTCGCCTCCCGCCGGGGCGCCGCCCCCGGGCTCAGCTCGGCAGAGCGAGCGAGGAGGGCCCGGCGCAGCGGCCCGCTCCGGCGCGGCCGTACCTCCGCCTCCCGGCCCGGCATCCCAGCGCCGCNCCGCCCGTAACCCTTCGATCGCCGCGGCCCAGCTCTGCCGCCGCGGCCAGGCACCATGCCGGGGGCGAGCGGCGGACACCCGCCCCCAGCCAGCTCCCCTCCGGCCGCCTCTGCTCCCGTGTTTGTCACGGCTTTTGGCCGTTCTGCATAGAATCGTAGAATATTAACGGGTTGAAATGAACCTTTAAAGTTCATCTAGGTCCAACCCCGCTGCTACGGGCAGGGACACCTCTCGCTAGACCACACTGCTCAAGCCCCCATCCAGTGTGGCTCTGCACACTGCCAGGGATGGGGCATCCACAGCTTCTGTGGACAGCCTGTTCCAGTGTCTCACCACCCCCACAGAAAAAAAATTCTTTTTAACATCTAACCTAAATTTCCTCTTTTTCAATTTATGCCCACTACTCCCTGTCCTATCACTGCAGTTCCTGATGAAGAGTCCCTCTCCAGCTTCCCTGTAGGCCCTCTCCATATACTGGAAGGCTGCTATGAGATGTCCACACAACCTTCTCTTCTCCAGGCTGAAGAACACCAATGCTCTCAGCCTGTCTTCATAGGGTAGGTGCTCTAGTCCTCTGATCAAATTTGTGGCCTCATCTGGACTTGCTGCAATAGTTCCATGTCCTGAAGTTGGGGGCACCAGAATTGTACTTGGTTCCAGCAACTGTACTCTATATTCCAGTGCTGTATTCTGTATCCAGCAGCTGAGCCCCAGCGTGCTCTGTCAGACATGGGCAGTGGAAGGGCCAGTTCACAACTGACAGCTTTCATGTCTTCCCTCAGTTCACATCTCCCACTTCCCCACAAAACCAGCTTCTTATGGACACCATGTCATTCTGAATGAGATTCGCACTGACACCTCCTTACCTCTATCACTAGTGTTTCCACTTGCTCATCCACATCCTGGGCCCAGAGCAGAGGAAGGCTGGATTTCCAGAGCATTGAAGAAGTGAGGTGCCAAAATGAAGCACTTCAATATTAGACCTGTGCCAGCCCTGAGACTGTGGCTTTGCTGTGCCTGCAGAGCCAGACACCGCTTATCAACAACAAAACCAGCCATAGGAGCTGGGAGGAGTAAGTGATGGCTTTGGCAAGCTGCTTTTCTAAGAACTGGCCTGCTTGCCATGGCCTGGCCACGTAAGGAATGACACATTCAGAACGTCAGCCTCCAGCTGTTCCTGGGAGGAAAGCCCTGTGTGCAGCAGTAGCCATTATGCACAAACCACTTCCTCTCCCATGTTCACTTTGCCTCGTGGCAGCCCCTGAAGAGAGAATTTACTTCTCTGGGAAAATGTAATAACACACAGGCTAGGAAAAGCACTTCATTGTGGCCTCTGTCTTCCCTTTGGCGAGTTCCTCTCTTGTTACGCAGTTCCCTCCTCAGGTGAGTGACTGCCTTTTATTTCATTAACTGATTTTGCCTGCTAACTCATGAAAAAGAAGATCAGCTCATCCCCTTCCCTCCTGGTGCTTCTTTCTCTGCCTCACATCTTGCTCCACTGTGGACAACAGAGGGACAACATGTGTCATCTCAAGCTGCACGGGAATCTCTGCTCCGCTGCCTGGAGCCCCTCCTTAGCCTCTATCTTCGCTGACTGTGGAGTCTGCAGGGCGTTTCTCTCACATATTCTCACTCTCTCACAGCTGCTGTTGCACAGTGTTTCTGTATCACAGAGGCACTACCAATATCACCAGTGGGCTCAGCTTTGGCCAGTGGCAGGGTCATCTGCCAGCAGCAGGGCTGGAACTGGCTACTACCAGCATGGAGGCAGATTCTGGCATCTTCTCACATAAGCCCTGCAGCCCCTTTGCTACCAAAACCTTGCAGTGTAAACCCAGTGCATCATCATTTGTCATATAATTGATTATATGAGGAAGCTGTCTAGGATATACGTGTCATTTTGAAAAAGCCCCCTTGGCTGTTTCTTTTGGCATGTTTCTGGCTGTTCTGGATGGGGCTGAATAAATATATTGTTTAGAGGAGTAAGCTTAACTCTAGTGAGGCTCACAGACTCAAGTGATGTGTTTGAAATGTTTCTGTGTGGAGCTGGGGTGGTGTAGCTGGATCCTCTCTCTCCATGTCTTTGGGTGGAGCAACAGTAGACACTTTTGTGGTTTTCCGAAGCAAAATGGGCTGCAACAATATTGGCCAAATGGCATGCAGCCCAAGAAAAAGCTCATCCAGCATGAAACCCTGGCAGCAACAGCAGTCTCCAGGTTCTTATCTTGCTGTGGAAGCGTTTTCTCCCTTAAAATAAGCCTCATGATGAATGAGGAGGTGAAACAGCACCGCTGATCACACACATCTCTGCAGGGATGTGCCTTACTTCTGCAGGAATGCCCAGAAGAGGGAGCCATGTCCCTTCATGTCTCTGTCCTGGAGAGTTATTCCTTGTGCTCTGATAGCCTTTCATCTCTATTTAGGAGATAAGAGATGAGAGGCACAGAACTGCCAAATTCCCATTTGGTAGACACATCTTTCTCCACACTGAATAATTCCTGGGTGTATTCTTTGCCACTTTAACACTACAGAGTTATGAGTGCCGTTTTAAGCTTGCATAAGGGCAGTGGAGATCCCACTTCAACACTGCCAGCAACTGCCAGCAACACTGCCTGTGACAAAAGAGTTTGTTTCTGGTTTTAATTCCCAGTTTCAGGTATTGTAAGAGTTAATACCCAGCAGAGCTTGGCTGTCATGGCTTGACTCACATGACTTAATGACTTAACTTTGACTTAATGTCACACTGCCCACCACGGCCAAGGAAAGCCATCCACTGCCACACATGCAATAGTTGCAGATATTCTTAGTTCACAGAGATTTATCCCTCTGCCTTTGAGTGATGGTGAGTGAAGGTGGACATCCAAAGGGTTTGAGAAAGACAAGAGACCATTCCACGTGGGGATCTCTAGCAGCACATCTATGGACTGATGCCCAATGAGGTGCTGTTTGTTCAAAAATGAACAAAAAGACGATGTGACTTGCCTGAACTTCAGTAATGGCACCAAGCTCTGGTGAGGAGCAGCAGTATTTAAGGAGATAACACACACTTCAAATGTTGCCTGTTGCTCATTAGTGCTGCTCTTTCCCATGTATCTTGTGTTGTGGGGAAGACTGGAGACGGCTGTGGGATGGAAGCAGTGTTAGGTCTGGATGAGGTCACAGTGGGTATGTGGCAGAGTTGGTGGGAATTCAGTGCTGTTCAGGGCTTTGTTTCAATGTTAGTCTGTGAGAGCATCCTGCAGTGTGAGTGTTCTGGGAAGAAAGGTTCAAAAGTGTGGGAAACACAAGAAAAGGTAGAAAGGCTCTTAAGGGTGAGAAATAAAAGCAAGTTTCAGAAATAAAGCGGAAAAGTTTAGGATTAGCTTTGGCTGTGAAAACTTGAAGAAGATACAATTATACATCAAGCAAGGACATTAAAGCAATGGTTAGAGTTTCTAGGTTTGGCTGAGATAGCTTTTAGAGTTGCAAAAATATGTTTAACAAGATAGATAAGGTTAAGCTTAATAATGGAATACTGTGCATTGTTATATAAGGTACAAACAAGCAAGTATTGTGTATAACAAGTGTATGTGTGCTAGTGAGGATTGGTTAAGACAGTTGTCTGTAACTTCTAAAAGTATGCTATTGGCTGAAAAGCTTTTAAGAATGCTCTGTATTCCGGAAATCTCCGGAATGCCTTTGACAACACGAGCCTGTATCATCTCCTGTGTCTCAACTCTGTACATGAGACTGATAAAATAATAAAAAAGCTCCTGGAGCGTCTGTCCTGGCTCCCCGTCCTGTTTGGATTCGCCGACACAAAAGTACTTGGCAGTGTTAGGATTACAGTTGGACTCAATGATCTTACATGTCTTTTCCAGCCTAAATGGCTATGATGCTATGATCATTTCCGTAGGTATTCCTGTCTGTGCTTGGGTGGATGTGGAGGGAGGATGCCTTCCACGGAAAAATGAAATATTAAAGCAAACATGGGGCCTTTTGCCATTGCTGGCTATTGGCAGCATTGAACCATCCCCCTCAGCCATTTTCACCAAAAGTCCTTGGAGCAGAGGAGAGACAGCACTACTTTCTCTCTCCTAGACACCGGAACTGCAGAGCAGGGACAGCAGGTGGGACAGGGCATGCAGGTGGGAGAGGTGGGAGACAGGAACACTTCAAAGACGTAGAGGAAATTGCAGATCTCTTCCACTGAAAGATATCAGTGCTCAAAATGAAAGGTTTCTGATCACATAGAAGATAAAGCTGACGTTTCCGTTCTGTAGGTGTTAAGTACAAAGGCTGAAGTCACTGGCTTGGGGTCTCATACATCTCTAATATAACACAGGTCACACAGAGGAAAAGCTATTTTAGGACTGCGCACTGCCACAGTGAGGACCTTGCCTGCGACTGGGCATTGCAGCATAAGCTGAGGTAAATATTGCTGGCCTATATATGCAAAGGTGTGCCTGCTTCTTAAAAATATGTGATATAAACACAGGTTTTTTGCACTCTTTCAGACACGGAGCTGGATTATGGAGCAGAATTTGACATACCTGCTGGGCAGCAGTGACTCTGAGGACATGTTGGTGAGTCACTCCCTGCGGGGTTGCTCTGTTTTAAGTCGAGGCCAGTAGCGCATCTTAGGGGTCCAGTTTTTCCTGTGGGGACACAGTACTGGGGGAGATGATGGGGGTTTAGAAGAAATCAGTGTGATTGTTGTTCTCTGGAAAGAAACCAAAACACAGGGTGAAAATATCTTTAGCTGATGAGACTGTGCTTGTGGAAGAAGACAGTTCTTGAAGGCAGAGGTAGTGCTAGGAGTGTCCTATGGAGGACATCCTGACTGGGATGCTGCTATCCATCTTCCTTAATTGTTTGCTGTCACAGGTACTGCCCAGGGATGCAGTGGTTGCTGCTGAGGGGTGGGTGAGCTGCAAGGGGCTGGTAAGCAGGAAGGGGACATGTCACTGCTGCTGGTGCATCCCATTTCTGGCACTCAGCTAACTGGAAACAAAGCTTTTAGGAGATGAGTGTTAGCATGTCAGTTTCTCCCTGTGCCCTGCTCCCTTTCTCCTTTCAGAAGGAAACATAAAATAGGA
Organism: Gymnorhina tibicen; assembly: GCA_013399875.1. Taxonomy (NCBI): domain Eukaryota; kingdom Metazoa; phylum Chordata; class Aves; order Passeriformes; family Artamidae; genus Gymnorhina; species Gymnorhina tibicen. The sequence goes on along the minus strand of VXAZ01007128.1, from coordinate 4,492,244 downwards.
CCCCAAAACCCATATCAGGGTCTCTCAGCCTCCTGGCCATTCCCATGTCACTGCTGGTTTGGGGATGCTCCCTGTCTTTGGTCCCAGTACCCCACCTGGACTTGGGCATGGGCCATGGCCCCACATGGAGCCAGTGGGAGAATACTGGTAACCTCTACCACTAAAGCTGCATTTTCCTTGATCTCCTCTGCCCCTCTGTGCAAGGATCTCATCCAGGGTCTTGCAAGGGGTGGCCAGTCACTCGTTTTAATTCCTTATTTGCATCCTGTACCACAGCTGTAGCACATCTGTTTTGTCCTCATGCAGCTTGGTGTGAGCTAACTAGTGCCTGGTATATTTTCTGAGAGAGTAATGTGGGATTTGGGTCATATGAATTTCATTATCCTTGAACAGGTGAGTTACACATCGGCAACACCTAACTCTTCTGCAGCCTATGAATATGACTTCGACTACTCAGAACTACACATCATCTGTCATCCTGAAGGTACTCCAGCATTTGCATCTACCTTATTTCCAGTGCTGTACTCCCTACTGTTTGTGACAGGCCTCATGGGAAATGCTTTGGTTTTTTGGATTCTGACAATCTTCATAAAAATCAAGACCATGACTGATGTGTATCTGCTGAACCTGACAGTCTCTGACCTCCTCTTGGTATTCTCCCTGCCCTTCTTGGTTCAGTACTCCATCATGGGCCAGTGGACTTTTGGAAATGCACTGTGTAAAATCATCAGCTCAATTTACTTCATTGGTTTCTACAGCAATGTCTTCTTCATAACCATCATGAGCATCAACAGGTACTTGGCCATAGTCCACTCTCTCCATGTTCAAGGAATTCGGACAACTGCCCTTGGGGTTCTCACCAGTCTGGTTGTTTGGGCAGTTGCCATTTTAGCATCAATGACAGACCTAATTTTTTTCCAGGAAGTGAATGACAATGACCAGATTAAGTGCGTCCGTCACTATCCTGATGGCAACTATAAGTGGAAGACTTTCAGTAATTTTGAAGTCAACATCGTAGGGTGGCTAATCCCTGTTGGTGTCCTCATTTTCTGCTACCACAGCATCTTGAAAAACCTGAGGAAGTGCCATACCAAGAACAAGTACAAAGCAGTAAAACTGGTTTTTGTTGTTGTCATTGTGTTCTTCCTCTGCTGGACCCCCATCAACATTGTGCTTTTTTTGGACTCTCTGAGGAACATGTCCATCATCAACGACTGCCAGACAAGCCAAAGGCTAGACCTAGCCATGGAGCTGACTGAGGGGCTCTCCTTGGTCCACTGCTGCCTCAACCCGGTCATCTATGCTTTTGTGGGTGAGAAATTCAAGAAGCATCTCCGTGAAGCTTTCAAAAAATCTGCATGTTTTCTGTCAAACTGCAAAGACTACAGGGCTTTCAGTGGGCGCAGCCTGGACAAGCACTCCTCTCTGCACACAAAGTCCTCACAGTTGTCTTTTGTTGGTCCTATCTTGTAGAACTACAAGTCCAAAACTATCATCCTGGACAGGTGACCTAAAGTTGAGAAATCGTCAACTGGGCATCCACAGCCATGGGCTGTTTGAACAACCTTTTAGGACATGAAAAGTGGAAGCAGCTGTTTGATTTTGCTTTTATTGGGTTGCTTTTAGTGTTCTCACTTTTTAGAATTTTTTTTTTAGCATCATCCTCCCTTTCCCTCAGCACATCCTGCCCTGCTTGCTTTGTGAAATTACAGCAGACTCCCACACTGCCAGACTCTCACAGCATGGAGAGGTACCTTAGAAACATACCTTTCTCCCTTCAGACTCAGTACTGAGTCTGTACTCAGTACTAAACCATTTATGTTTCCAAACCGTGGACACTTGGCCACTCCTTCCCTCATCTCAGCAGTGTGTTGGCTTTGTGAGCAGGGACTAGACTCGCTGTAGGAGTGGGAACCTGCTCTTTGGAGGGAAATGGTGCCCAAGTTTAAGGTGTCCTGCCAGGGCCTGGCTCCTAGTTGACAGATCTGAATAACCCCAAAAGAGCTTCCAGTCCCAAAAGAGCTTAGTGAGTGAGTAACTGGATAAGTAACCAAGAAATAAATGCTGTCCATGTGTTTTGGTGAAATCAATGTGAATTAATATCTAGGTATGATCCTGATTCCCCATCTGGTACCAGGGCATGCAGCTTCTTGGCTGGGAGGGTTTGAAGCTGTAGCTTAGAAATGATGCTGTGGATGTCAAGGAACAACACCTATAGGAATGAATGAGTGCTGTAGGAATGGATAGAGAAATTGTTACCAGGAAAAAAGCTGAAGAGCGGAAAAAACAGTGGGTGTGAGCTGTCACACATCCCCATGAGGTGACTTTTTTAACATTTTTGAAGTTTTTGAACTGGCAACTGGTGTGCCAGTGTGGTCACTGCTCTCGAGCAGGTGACTGGGGTTGACATTCCAGTTACTGTTCCAGCTTGGAATGACTGATTTTATATATGTGAATGGCTACCCATTCGTATAGATGTATCTCTATGTATCTATATATAAAGGTATGTACATATACATGCATATCTAGACTTGCACATGTGCATATATACACAAATACACGCACATATACCCATATATATGCATATATAAACTTTTATACATACAAATGTTGTAAGATAAATGCAGTGGTTGTCTGAAGCTTTTTGTTCTGTTCTGTTTGTCCCTACAAGATGTCACCATATTTTAAGTTTTATAATAAAGATACTGTGTGCAGTGTGATTGCACAATCTTTACACCTGAGGAACCTGTTTCGTCATTATTTGTGTCAGCATCTGCATTTTATTCTGTCCTGGACAGATCTACAAAACTGATAATCCCTCCAGCTGCCTCTCGTCTGCCTCCTCTTCAGTTCAGCTGCTGCCTGGGTCCCAGCAGCAGGGTCACAGCCTGGTGCAGCAATACAGTCTCTACCTTTCAGGTGCCTTATTGACAGCCAGGGTTTTTTTGGATATGCAAACCCTCAGGTGCTCTAGAAGGGGATTCACAAAGATTCAGGACAAAGCCAAAGGGTGGTGGGCAAGAGGGTGGCACCAACTCTCTCCCCTGCATATTCACAGCATGAGCCCTGTAGACCACAATTCAGTCAGCTGAAGCACAAGAGATGGGAATGATTTCTGCAGCCTCACAGCCTCATCCTGCAGCCATTGTGTGTGAGCTTGGGACAGGTGCTGGAGCCCATTTGCCCAAACTGGAAAGATGATGATGGCCTTTCTCTGGTTGCTGAGCATCTCTGCTAGGGGATATCTCCCTCTTCTCAGAGGTTTCACTGATTGCTGTTGTGTAGCAAGTTGGAGTGAGACTGTGACCCAGGACTTCCCCACAAGGGCTGCAACCCAGTGGCATGAGGGTAGCTTAAACATGCAGAGCCTTCTTTGCAAAGCCTTTCACTTCTCTAGCTCTCACTGGAGGACATCCTGCCCTGATGTTGCCTCAACACCACTTGCAAGCCTTTCTAGCAAGGAGGCAGGAGATGCTTTCTGCAGCTTAAAGCATTTTTCTGCCAGAGGCAGCTGGCTTCCGTTTTATCAGTGATACCAGGAGCTGTGAGTTGGACCTGACCTCAACTTCTCCTCACTGCCCAACTGCTTTAAGCTTCTATTGCTGCCTTCCTGTGCAAAGGAAGAAGGCGAGACCCACATCCGGAGAGTGCTTGGCCAGCAAGAGCTGCCCCGTATTGCTCTGGGTGGCCAGAAGCATCCCTGTAGGTCACAGAGCTCCTCTGCTTTCTGAAGGGATGGAACAGTCTGCTGCTGTTCCAGTGCCTGTGAGGGCATTGAGAGCAGAAGACATCTTCCTGTATCTGTGCAAGCTGACAGACAGCTTGAGGAAAATGCCAAATTTTAGGGTTTTCCCAAGAGCAGGGAGCACAAGAAGCTGAGGTAAAATATCCTGCACAGCCCCAGTGCCTGTTCACCTACTTGCATAAAAACTACCCACCACAGCTGTTATATTGTTCCTGCTCAAATCTGCTGCTTATCTTTAAACCCTGGTCTTGCTTTTTTCTTTTTGCTGAGATGATGCAGGTTAAAGAGGATTTAGGATGATTTTGGCACATGAAACAATCAGATATAATCTTGTTCTGGCTTCAGCATGTCATCTTTAAAACAGACACCAGAATAACTGTTACCCACATTCAAGCTTAAACCTAAAAATACATACTTGTTTTTGATTTATTGGTGTTACTTGCACCAGCAGGTCCCTTCTACAGAGGGTCTGTTAGAAAGATGGAGACTTTGTCTGATGCCCCTCATGATGCTCTGAATGTCTGGATGGAAAAGCTTTGATAGGCTGGAGCATTGCAGTGGCAGCAGGGGGGCTCATCACTTGCCACACTGTGCAAACCTGTGCAGAAGTTGTATGGGTGTGTTTAAGGACCATGCTGTTGAACTACACCAGCAAAAAGTGGGATGTATGAGGACATGTTAGCTTATGGTGTCACTAGATCCCTCAGAAAACAGTGTGAAGTGGGACCTAGCAGATTGTTCCTCATCTCAGCTCTGAGCTGCAGGACTGCCACTTTAGCACAAGGAATGATAGTCTCTTGTCCCAAAACAGTGTGCCTGACTAAGAAACTAGTCCATATCTGGCTTTTTCTGGCATTATGCTGAAGCCTCCTTCCCAAGGCAACATGGAGACAAACTTATTAAATCCTTGGCAGAATCTCTGGCCTTGTTCAGGCCAGTGCATGCAGTCTGGGGATAAGGATAGGACTGACTCAGTGCTTTCTGGAAGAGTCCTGTCAGCCAGAAGCACAACTCTGCCTCTTTCACCTGTGCTAACATCCAGCTAGACCAGGAGGTCAGAACCAGTCAAAACTTTAAGGAAGAGAAAAAGAAAAGTCAATGAAGGGTATTTGTGTCCCACTCTTCTATTAGCTGAAGGATGCTCCTGCACAGGGATGGGCCTCCCTTAGCATACACAAAACTCCCCAAGCCCAGCTCCCCAAGTTAATTGTATTGTGTCCAGGAGAGTCCTGTTTTATTTTCAGCCCTTGAAAACACTTATTATATATACATACATATGTATACCAGTTATGAAGCAGCGTGGAAATTATTGACTGTGCCAGAAGAGGATGCAGAAAGGATCATGACAGAAAAAAAATAAACATGACTTTAAGTATTCTGTCCAGATGTAAAAATAGTTTGGGAAATTGAAAGGTAATTATAACCTTAGTCTGAATACGTCGGGTTTAACTGTAATATGTGGGCTGATATTCATATTTGGTTAAAATACCTTAATGTTAATGTCCTTTAAAGGCAGCAAGTAATACCGGGCAAAGCAAAGCTGCCACTGTAGTGCGTCAATTTTGACGCATGGTTTCTGAGCGGTGTACTTCTGCTCTAGGTAAATCTGTTTCTGCTGACTTGCCTGAAATGCCAAAATGTACAGAGACAGGTCACAGAAATCCCCACCTCAGAATAGCACTGATTTGGGTTCCTACAGGCTCTGCTGACACGTATGTCTGCTGGGGCCTCATTCCAACCCAACACTGTGCTCCGGGCCACCGGATGTCCCTGCGGGTCTGCTGGGCTTTCCAGCAGCCAGTGCAGCCAGTGTAATGCTGGTGTCAGCAGCTGGGTCAAACTTACCATGTCGGATGAGCTCTATGCAAGAGAAAAGTACCACCAAGCAAACCGCAGTGCCTGCTGCCACCCCAGCAAACAGTTTTTCCTCACTATACTCCGGTATCCAGGCAAACTTCTCATTAACATTAATGAATGTGCGACATGTGCGTGTGGGTTTGCATAAGCAAGACATTCATGCCTTTCTTCACCTGGCACCCTTGGAGGATGTGCAGTCTCTGTAATCCTCCACATGCTTGAGTTTAGAGAAGGTGTGAACACGTGTGCAGAATGTGAGGGTGGACAGAAAGGAGGAAGGACACAGCCCTGACCAAACACGAACTGCCAGGGCACTGCAAAATATTGATTGTCCTCAGTGTTTGACTCAGCACCAACCTTGACTGCAACACCCAGCAAGGTAAAGAGATCTGTGCAGCAAGAAATGTTTGCAAACCAGCTGCCAAAAGGCAGTGCCTTTCCTATACAATAGGGAGTGGAGGAAGTGGGTCTTGTTCCTGAATGCTCAGGTATTCCACTGGGCTGAGAGCAAAGAGCAATGCTGGGTGGTTTCCTTGGGTGTTTTGTCCATGCTCACTACAAGGCAGGCAGCACTTCCACTCTCCTCTCTCACAATGTCTGTGTCTGTCTCTGTACCCGTGCACATCTTGCAGCACCATCCCTGCACATCTCGGTGTCCCCAGCACCATGCTGCCCCAGCGTGTGCTCAGCTGCAGCCCTGCAGAGAGACAGGTGGTGCTGGTGCAAATGTACCCAACAGCTTCAGCTCTCATAAGCAGCACAAGGGAGAGAGAGGGGAGGGGAAGGGGGGAAGGAGGGAGTAAAGGCATTTCTTTATTCAGCATTTTGAACAGCAGCTTGCTGGAGTGTGGCTGTGCAGCCATTCCTCCTGCCTGGATGAGCCTGGGAGGGAAGGGATGTGATTGCCCAGCCAAAGGCTTCTTCCCATCTTTCTTGGGTCTTGCTGTTATTGTTGGAGCTGACCTCACAAGCAGTGCAGCCTCACGATGCACTCTGAGTGATTGGTGTAACTCAGGTACACCCTGAAACAGGCAGATCTGAGCAGCTTGCAGGCACATCACCTGTCCCAGGGGAGGAGGACACCTCTGCAGGAGACCTGGCTGAGCCTCTGCCATCTCTGCAGGGCAGGACAGCACCATATCTGTGTGGCAGCTGGAGCTCAGGAACACAGATGTGGTCACCAAGGAATGAGTGAGCCTAAGCACTGAACTGTTTCAATGCCCTTATCACTTCCATGTCATTTCTAATGTGGCAAAAATGTTCCTCTTAATTTTTGATATCTGTTTGAGCCACACTCCTTCTGCTTGTAGAAAGTGTGCAAACCTTCATCCTTCTGTGGCTCTTCCCTTCACCAGCCCTTGGGATGAGACATTTCCATGCCTAGATATAACTTCTCTCTTCTTCACTCTGGGTAATTTTTGCCTCCTCACCTTTTTAATGAAGAATAAATGCATCTCCCACTGGTGGCTGGAAAGACATCAGAGCTCAGTTATCTTCTTGCATCTCTGCAGAACAGTGACATGAAGGGATAAGGCTTCCTCTGGTGGGTTTTCTCTCAAAAGTGAGGCACAGAAATTACTCTTGTGAAGGGTTGTGTGTGCCTGTGTGTGAGCAGCTGGTGCTCACATCTGCACCAAGACCTGCCGGGTGGGCTCTGCTGCAGGACAGCATGGGAGGAACAGGACTCTGATGTGGCAGGGATGCGCCTCCAGAAGCGCCTCTGCCCAGCAGACAGAAAAGACGAGAGTTTTGGAGAAATTAAGAGAAAGTGTCCAGCAGGAGTCAGTGCAGTCATGGCTATGGTGTACCTCATGCTGCTGAGCCGCGCAGGGCAGCTCTGCGGCACAGAGATCCTGTGGGACTCAGGGGCTCCAACCTGGGAGGATGGAGCAGCTACCCCCAGGCCATTACTGTTCCCCACTGGCCCTGCAGAAGGGACTCTTGAGAGCCAAGAGAGCCTCTTTTTGTAGAAAATCACCACCATCAGGCTTTCGCCCAGCAGCAAAAACATAGTGTGCTGGGGAGAGCAGGATTTTGATCCTTCAGGCCAGATATTTCTTTACCAAGTGCTTTAGTCCACAAAGCTTGAACTTGCCAGCACTGCTGTGCCAAAGCCTGCCTGCCCAAGCTGACCTGGCAGCCTGGCCACAGAGCAGGAGGAGATGCCAGTGGTGTTGAAGTACCGCTAGTCTCCCCAGATACTGCGAGAAATGAGTTTTCAAATTTGGAAGGCAATTCCGAAGGAGATCCAATAAAAAGAACAGGGTGTTTGCCCCTCTTTACCCACGGTGTTGCTGCACATACATCCTTTACTCTTGATTTCTTCCTATAAAACCATTGTGTGCCTCCCTGTTGGAAAGGCAGCACGCTCTACCTAGCCTTTCCCAGGAAAAGTCCCTCTGGTTACAAGGGATGCAATGTCTTTTTCATTTAAGCTTGGAGAAACAAAAGATGTTTTCCTCCATCATGTATGGACCAGAATGAAAGTCTTTTCAGCAGCTTCCTCAGGCTTTTTTATTCCTGAGCTGTGTCCTAAATACCAGAGCGTGAGCAGAGGCTGAAGATGGAGACCAGAGATATTGTTGATATGGCACTTGTCTTTCAGGTGGTATTGGTTTCACACCTGTCTGTGTTGCACTACAAGTGCGCAGCATGATAATGAGCAAGCACTGTTATCTAGGGTTATCACTCACAGCAGAATACAGCAGAAAGCCCTTTGTGTCTCCCGAGGAAACATGCTGAGGATCTCTGTGAGTCAGCTTGCCTTGGTTTCTCTTTAATTGAAGTCTCCAGATAAAACCTGTGTGGGTATCCCTTTTGGCAAACCTCATTTCTTTTTGAGGGTAACAGCCTGTTCTGTGCTTGGTTGCAGTTAAATTCTGGGCAGCACAGGAAGAAGAGGTTGATGACCACCTTCAGGGAAACCCTGTTGCCTGGGGGTTCTTTCTACCTGGAGGCAAGCAGTGGCTGGGGACAGCCTCTCCTGCTGTTATGTATGGGAAGTCCTGATCCCTCTTCTCGAAGATTTTACCTGCAAAGAGCTACACCAGAGGTACTGTGCTGAGTACTGGTGACCCGGGAGTGGGTGCCCACTGGGGTGAGGATGGCTGTGTCTGTCTGGGTTCTGCCCATGTTTTACAGGTCAGCAGCAAACCAGCTCAGCATGTGCAGGTCCCTAGTGGGGAAGATCCTACTGGACTATCTGTGCCTTCTTTATAAGGCTGAGGGAGGTGGGGATTGGAGGGACACAGCCCCTCATCATCCCCATGAGGACATGGAATGTCCGAACCGCATCGCCTGGCAACAATGGAAGACCAATTTAGATTTGGGTGTGTGTAGCAGATAAGTAAAACCTTACAAAATGAGGGCCTTGTTACCCTTGTAAAATCATGGCTCACTCCTGTTACTTCAGCTAAGCAGAAAAGGACTCTGGGAATGACTCAGCTGAATTAGAGGTAGAAAACAAGTTACATAACTACCGCGTGTTCACTTCATGGTTTATGGTGGTTGGTTGAATTATGTTTGTTGCACTTCACAAGAGTGTAACTGATAAAGGGCTAATTGCCTAAAAAGGCCTGGGTTTTGCAATAAAGCAATTCCTCTTTGCACCTGCCTGGGGGGTCCGTGTTGTTCCGCATCGTTGCAGGTCCTCCAAACAACAGCACATCTGCAGCCAGGGCAGTGCTGCTCTGATAATGTCGGACTATCACGGGCATCGAGGAAGCCTTCATTCAACTTTCTGAATCTCACGGTTCTCACACAATGAGAATGTTTCCTTAGCACCATCTACCAGAAATTATCTTTCTGAAAGTTGAAAGTTCATCATTTTGGCAGTCATAGATCCTACTTTCAGGGCGTGGGGAGGAACCAGCCATTAGCCTTTTGATGTTGTACTGACAACAGTGCAGAGTGCTTTACATCCGTTTTCAAAGAATGGGTCGGATGAGTCTGCTGGCACTTGTCAGAGAAAAAGGTGAGTTTTGAAAATCCACTGCTCTGGCCTTTTATAATTCCCTAACCTTTAAACTTTATTTCCACTAGTGTATCTTTGCTGTCCCTGGCTAACACCTATCCAGGAGTCAGTTCCCTGATTATTTCCATGGGGCCATGGTCCACATTTTCCAATGTGCTTGTCCTGGCCCACCTGGCTCACATCACTTGTATAATTTGGCTGATGTTGGAGGCCCATGGTTTGACTTTAATTACATTGCTGTGTAGCTGTTGGGGATGTAACATTTGCTAGCTAAAGCATAACACAGTAAAAAAACCCCAAAATGTAACTGGCAGAAATACCAGAACTGAACTTAAACGAAGGTGTTTGCCTGGCAACTTGCTAACGGATCCACAAGCAGCAGCTCAGGTAACCTGGAAGATATTCTCCACCCCCAAAATCCCACCAAGGCCAGCCTGCCTGAAGACAGCACGACTCTGCCTTTGGGGAGAAGGCATTTTAATTTCCCTTGGCATTTGAGGCAGGGGCAGTACCTGGGGGTCTTTCCAGCACCACATTCCTGTGTGTGCTGGAGGGCCTTGGTATTGGTACAGCAGCCAACTGGATGCGGTGTCTGTTTCTCGTAACACACCCCACTGCAGAGCCTCCTGCCTGGTTCCACCCCAGAGGAACAGCTTTTTGTGTCCCCAGTGCCTGGCAATGTGCTTCACAGCATCCCAGTCGTGCTGCACTCATAATGCAACCCTGAGCAGGATGCTCGGGTCAGGGGCCAAGAAGGGTTCTTGATTAACGAACATCCCAATATTTTAAACCCTCAGACTCCACTGGTTCTGGGCTGCAGAGAGACATTACGCTTAAAGCCTTGTTTACAAGCAGAGAGGAGGCACAATGTATCTACAGGTAGAGCCAGGAATTTACTGAGTGTAATGGCATTCTCAAGGCTCCAATTGTTATCAGTTTAGATCTGCTGGTTGCAGAAAAACAAGAACACTATCACAGTTTAAATTTTTGCACACACATAGTTTCTATCCATTTTCCTGGTATTATGCTCACCCTTTCCCTGTTCCTTTGGGTCCTAAGGCTGGTTGTTTCACCTGGGTTGTTGTGGTGAAGTGAGGTGTCAGAGAGAGCTGCCAGCATCTCCAGTCCTTCCCTGGGATGAATGCAATGTTCACCCTGATTTTCCTTCCATCCTTTTCTAGGATCTGCTTTGGATCCTTTTAATACCTTTTCCAACATGCTTCTATACCCTCCTCTGTCTTCACTGGCCTGTATACAACCTACTATAGGCGGTGCCCCTTATGTATGTTAGATACTAGTTTTGTTCTCTCTGTTACCGCTACACCCAGTTTTGCCAGCTCCAGATCTGCATTTTTTTAACTATCAGTGAGTTGTGTACAGCTGTGGGGCTCCCCAGTGCCAGCCTGTGCCCCATCTTCTACCATCCCATACCTGTAACTCCTCTGTGCTGCATCCTGCGTCCCCACTGCTCAAGGCCCCCGCTATTGTGCCAAACTTGTATTTCTACACACTGTACTGTGTCTGAGTGAAAAATGTCTCGTTCTGCATACAGTGGGGGGAACGAAGGGGGTGACAGCTTTGACATGCTGAGTATGAAGCCCCTCAGGCATCTCTGTCTTCTGTGCAAGTCCTGTCCTTGTAAGCGTTTCTGTCCCTCTGAGTGGCTGCCTCCTACTTCAAAACTTCACAAAGAAACCAGCAGGACCCAAGAACAGCACATCAATACTTTTTCAGCTCAGCCCCAAAGAAGCTCAGCCCAGGAAGCCAACACGTTCACGTAGGCATGAGGATTAGAGAAGAGGAAACATACATTTAAATCCAAACCGGCTCAGCTTGAAGAAAACATTGGTTTTCAATGCAGCTATGAATTAAGGTAAGAGACAATTTTATTTTCCCTATAATTTGACAGAGCAAGATGAGATTAAATGATGTCTTATGAACTTAAGGAAATTCTTCACTGCTTACTGCTTGGCATCTTAATGATACTTATTTTGGGTAAAGATGGTGTGGGTACTGTTTACAAATTGTGAAAGTAGAAAGGGAAGCACTTTTGTTAACAAAGTGAACCAGGACAGATAAATTTTTCTTGGTCAGTAATTATTTGTGGCATCTTGTGGTAAGAGGAATATTCACCCTGGATAGAAATCCTCAAGGTTAGAAAATGCTGATATATGACTAGTGTGCAACATTAACCCAGAAGGACAGACCAAGAAGATACAGCCCTTCTATTTAATTAGAAGTTTTTTGTTCCATTTCACAACGCACCAGCATTGCTTGCTTCTAGTTTTAGTCAGTGAACCAACATCACTGACACTGAAAGACAGCCCAAAGCAGAAAGTCTGGTAGAGTCAATAGAAAGCATCTGATACAGATAGACCAGCAAGAGAGCAATGGAAATTAAAGACATTTGAAAACCCTTATCTTTCTGTACAACATACCTGATTTTTCTGTGACTCAGCTTTCCACAGGAAAAGATGTTATATGCAGATGTCTGCTGGTTTGAGTGAGGCACTCGGGTAACACAGTGGTGGCCAGCTGCTAAATACTTGCGTGATATAAACACAGATCCAGAACAGTGGTTCCCAAAATTTGGTCTGTTCGGGCAAGCCGAGGCAGAGAACTGAATGACAGGATTAAAGTCAGCAACTGCAATGAATTAAAAGGGTTTGGGCAGTGCAGAAAAAGTCCAAAAGGGAGAAGAAAAGGCTACAATTTGACAAAAAAGACAACACATAATAAATTGAGAGTAAATCCCATAGAAAACTTGATATTCCCAGAAAGGAGCTGGCAACTCCAGAACTTAAATCTCATCTGTACACAGCCAAAAAGGGGTAATGTGCTCTGCTCTCTGAAATGATGGAGAAGATGATTTAAAAGGTCTCCCTCTGCTAGAAAGCCCTCTCAGATTTCTCAGGGAAGCTAAGGCAATGTGATATTATTAATCACAAAAAGGGGTTGGGGCAGGATGCAAATAGATGCCACAGTAAAGGCAGTGAGAGGACAGAGCCAATGGTAACCACAAACAAGTACAAACAGTGCTCATAGCTACAAATAATCATCTGCTTTTACTGTCCCTTCAACAGAAAATATAACAGAGATTGGAATGCTGCTTCAGAAGGGAAGGCCTGTGAAAAAGAAATACTGAGGAAAAGCAGGTAAGACAAAACACTGGCAAAATGGTCAGCTGTACATATAAAAAAAAAAGATACTGAGTTCCTGAGCAAACGTGCAAGCAGAAAGGGCAATCAGGGGAACTAACAGGCTAGATGAAATACCTGTGAAATAGGTTTTCCAAGAAAAACCTGATCCTGGCAGTCACCACCCAGTCACCATCATCAGATGACAACCCCAAATACCCCGTTCCCTGTGGGCAGCTCTTGGGAGGGCACCTGCTCCCTCAGCTCTGCCACTGCTTCCCCAGTAACTGAGTTAAAGTGCTCCCTAGCCTATGTGAGGACCAAAATAAATACTGCTCTACAACAATACTCACCATTTACCTAATTTCCCATCCCCTGGCTGGTCCCTGGGAGCAGGACATTGCTGGGAAACCATCTCAGGCTTCAGAGGCTCTGCAGAGCTCCCTTGCTTCTGGTTATAGGATCAAGACCACCCTGAGAGACATGGATGCAAATTTCAGAACCATTTCAGTGATTTTTGTGCCTCAGTTTTAAGATGCAGGGGAGACGCGGGAGTCTGAGTCATACTGTCAGGTCGTCTTTCCTAAATGCATTAAGTCATTTCTGAAACAGATTCACGTGCTCAAGAGATTGGTCATGCCCTGAAACCTGAACATATTCCCTGCTCCATTAAGTGTGCAGGCACCAAGGCTCCTGCATGTCCACTCTGTCAGCCTCAGAGGGGCTTTGCTCTCCCCAGCGCCAAAGGAAGGAGCTGAAACCACTGAAAGCTTCAGTTTTTGCTATAAATACACCAAAAACCACGGGGGTGAGCTGCCAGGGGTTTGGCAGGGCTTTCCATGGCCCCAGCAAACCACACACTGCTGTGGTGCAGCTGTCCCTTCCAAGTGGCTCACAGCAAGTCTTCCTGGTGGGGCAACAAAACCAGCAAGTGGAGGGATATTGCTGGGGGCAGGATGTGCCCAGACCATCTGGGTTCAGTCCCCTGTGCCTGCTTTGCTGTGATGGTAGCACAAACAGCCTGAGTGAGGCCACCAGCCTGGCCAGTGCACTGAAGGAGCAAGGGCAAGGTCTTGTTCAAAATAATACCTCTGTTGTTGCTCTGAAAGACAGGTGATGAAGCCCTTGACATTGGCAGAGACAGCAGGAAGTCCATGTTTTTGTATTTTCTTTATAAATCGTGAATACACCTAATTTTGATGTGATGGGCTAATATAAATCTTGTGCTCTGGTTACTTGCTGTGCTGCAGTTACCTCCAGGTGAGCATGGAGCATCACTGAGAAAGCACTTTCCAAAACTGCAGTGCCCTAGGCAAAGGTGAGAGAGACTCGAGGGATTTTGGACTCTACATTCTCTCCTCCTGCCTTCCATGATCAAAGTCTGATCTTTTCAAATGTGTTTTTTCACCAAAAACTATTGGTTTAAGTTTGTAGATTTACATGCTTTTCACCTTCAGCTAGTGGTGTCTGCTTCTAATTTAGTTTGTGATATTTGTGTAAAAACTGTAGAATTGGATCAGGGGAGTGGCATTTTTTTACTATCTTTAACCTTAATACCGTTGTAAAGGGATCAAAGCCTCTGTAATATTCAGTCTTATCTTTATCACCAGTGGTTTTATCAGGCTTCCATTTCTGAGTAATTTACTTAAAACAACATAAGTGGCCTAATTCTTTGAAAGCCTCAGTATCATATTTCTGAACCTTCAACTTCAGCTTGAATTGGAAAATTCAATAACGAAGCATCCCAGAGAACTACTTGCTTTTAAAAAACTTATCCTCAAATTTCTGGGGGATGCCGCCATAAATTAAATCACCCAAATCGAAAAGCAGTCATTAGGTTTGCAGAGTTCTGATGGGCCACAGAAATAGTCCAGTTGATTTGAGAATAAACAACAGAAGAAGGAAGAAACACCAAAGAAAGGAATTTCCTCACGTTAAGGTCATCGAGGAAGAGCTGGAGGGGCAGGGAGCATGTGGCATTACACCACACTCACACAGAAGCTAGGGAGGAATGAAAAAAGAACTGGTTAGGTGGGAAAACACGCAGGATTTAACAGGGTGGCTGGTAACATCTCCAAGCTGTGCTGCTTTCTTTCCACAGCCATCATTATGGCCTCACTGCTAACCCAATGCCAGCAGCTGCTCCATGCTCTTCACAGGAGCCTGCTTCCTTCCAGGGGTCACATCCCAGGATTTGAGCTAGCTAGTGCTGGTGAGAGGACAGTTTAGCTTTCTCAGTCATTTATTACCAGAAGAGAAATGCCCCAGCCTGGTCTGCCTCCCTGCCTGTCAGGAGCCATAGGGTTTAACCCAGCACCCTCCTGCTGAGCTTCTCCACTATGTCTAGCCTAAATCCATTTCCCAGAAAAAATTTCCGAGAAAATACATTTTCTCGAAGTGGAGACCCTCACACATGCAAAAATATCCTTTTCCTACCTGAAGTCAGCTCCAGCCTTTCATTATTAAAAATGTTCATCTTATTCCTGTCTTGCGTGTTTCTGGTTTCAATTTCCCTGCATCACTCTAACGGATAGCTAATCCCACTCAAATAATTAGCAAGATTATTAACACAAGCAAAAGTGAATCAACTGTTACCAAATTACGCCTACAGCCCCTGTATCAAGCTCTGCAGTGGTAAAGTCATCCCTCTTTTGTTCCTTCCCATCCGGCAGCTCTTTTAACACCTGAGGTTGCATCAGCTTTTCTTGCAGTCAAGTTTCCTTTTGGATATGCCCCCACTCTTGAGACGTGGCCCGTGTCGTTTAACTCCCAAGTGTGTCATTTTGGTTACGTGTGGCTACATGAGGGCCAATGTGAATCATCCAAGAAGCCCCAGATTACTCAGGTTGTCTGAATCACTCTCCAGTCCTGTAACCCTTTTATCACATGCCCCTGCCAGCTCTCACTGCCAATGTGCTTTCAAAGCAATAATGAAAATACCGAAGCGTTTTTGGCTTTCAACTTATCATTTCCACAAACATTTTACAAGCAACATTCCTAGTTCAGCAAGGCTTCCTCCACGGAAGCCTTTTGAGATCTGATGTCTAACCAGATGTCTAATCTTTCTTTTGAGATCTGATGTCTAACCAGTCCAAATCCCGTTGCAATGCTTTGTTGGCCTTGCTTTGGGCTGGAGACATGTGTTAACCAAATAAGCATGCAGTGCAAATCAGAGCTCAAACTCTCCCACACAGCCCGCTTTTCCAACCTTGCAATCGCATCAGATGCCCAAGCTAAAGCTCCTCTTCTATAAAGCCACACAGACTGGCCTTAGCTGCACTCTGCCCCTTAGCAGTTTAAATTCATTTTGCCTGGGTTAAAGGTTAGGTTAGATCAGCCCTTTCACCTTCCTTCTCACTTTCAAAGGTCAGCATGTAGAGGTGGAACAGGGAGAACATCTCCCCACTTCAGGACTGAATAGAAGACTGAAATTTAAGATTTAAAATAACTGCATCTGCTGGGATGGGCTTGCTTTTGGCCCTGGCTATCTAACATGACCCCAAGCAACTCCAGAGGCCATTGCCTATGAATGGAACTACCCTGCTCTGAAAAATAAATTAAATTACACGAACTGGCTGGGCATAGGACTAGAAGCTGGGCCCCATCTCTGGTTAGTCTATTACTCATAAGTCTAAGGTTTGGGTGGTGTAACATCTAAATTGTTGGTAGAGAGGTCCCTGGCACTCTGATGGTTTTGTGGTTGGAAGTGTCTGTGGTACTCTGATGATAATACGGTAGCTGCTTGGCAAGGCTGTTAAGTTTTACCAGGGTGCTATCTCCTTCTAGCTCCCACCCAGTTCTGTTTTTTTCCTTTAATCTCTTTCTTTTGTGTGTTAGAAGTGCCACCATAGCTACAACATTTCATTTGGAGGTGCCTCAGGTCATCCCTATGCTCTTGCTGAGAATCACTAGCTGGTAAGAAGCAGGTGGGTGTAGTTGCAAACGCAAAAAAACAAGGGCATTTATATTTGGGTAGGGTGATGGCACCGTAGATCTAAGAGCGAAGAAGGGATATTCATACACCTGTAGGGTTTCACAGGGGTTCCCACAAAGCCTACAGCTTCCCAGGGCCAGCTGATTCATCAGGCCATTCGGTGTGCATTGAAAACATGCTTTGCCAGCAGGAGAAAAGCATGTAAGTCAGTGTCACTCAGAAATGCTGACTAAGGTGTGAAAATATTTCTGAGGTTGAAAGCATATTGTGCAAATCTGAAGCATGACCCTCTGACAGAGGTCTGGATTTGGTTGTTTTTTTCACTTCTTTTAATTTGATGGCACGAGAGGCATAAAGGGGAGGCAAACTGCTTGTAGATCTCCCTCTTTTTGGCAGTAAAGCCTGTAACATGGCACTTGGCTGAAGTGCCAGGGATAACACCTGTAAGGATCAGATGCATAAACAGGATTTGCTCTTTTGTCACCCAGCCTGATGCCAGTGTTGTTTGAAGATTGAAATGCAACTTCTGTTCCTGAGAGGAGTTTGCAGACCTCTCACAATTTCACTTCCCTGTGTATTACATGGGGTGCACAGGGTGGTTGGGAATAGCTGGGTTGAGAAACAGGGGTCTTGGTCTTGCAGACTATGGTCCTTGAGATAGCCATAAACATTATTAAGAGCAGAAGTGTTTGTGAAGAGTAGAGTGCAAAATTGATGGGGAAATCCGGAAAGACAGAAAAGCGGTCAAGCAGTTCCATGAGAAGCAGAAGTGAATCTACTATCTCCTGTAGTCAGCAAGGGAAAATATCTGGTGGAGAAACCTCAAAGCCTTGCAGTCCTCCTCCTATGTCCTCTACACTCTTCAGTTCACTCTGTCCCTTAAGTCAACATTGTAAGCATAAAAGAGAAAATTGGGTTGAAGCTGGCAGTGAGAAGCCTGCAGCATGTGCTGCAGTGGACTTTGAGAGGCTGACAGAGAATACTGGGCAGGAAAGGATGGAGGATGGCCAGATCTACGTTTCTCTCTTTAAGGTCCAATATCATTTCAACACATTATCCCTATCTAGCATGGACTGGGTTTTGGGAGCCTTTTGCAGCCCACCTACTGAGTATCATCAGTTTAAACTGAGCAAAGTGGTATCAGAGGAGCTAAATATTCAAACAGTACTGGTATCACTGCCTGTGCAGGATGAATGGTGGTGGAAGATTGTGAGTGTGTGACTGCTGATATATGAAATCCAGGAGCGAGAGAGTGAACAAGCCACAGACTGCCTGCAGATTAAAAGGCCAATATCATTTTGGTAAGTGCAGTCCTTGCTTGCCCCTGGACATGCTATACAGAATCTTACCCTTCCTGTTGTTGTAGGTACCACAAACTCCTCAAGCACCCATCCAAGGGTAAAGAAAATAATTTGCTACTGTAGAAATAAATGATCCTCATCAGTGAGCTAGAGGAGATTACGTGACTGAAAAGGTATTTCAGGAAATATCCCAGCACAAGCAATGTTTCTCCTGCACACCTGTGTAGATGTTCTCCAGTGAAGAAGGTGGCCATTCCCATGCCCAGCTCTCTCTCCAGTCAATGCCAGTGCAGAAGTCTGTGCAGAAGTCTGCCAGACCTGAGGGTAACCCCTGGTGGGAGCTGCATTTCCTTACATATGTGATATTGTCTCTGTCCAACAGTGACTTCTACAGACACACTTGGAAACTCTCCAGACAGACAAGCTGCCTTTCTAGACATGAATTAAGGGAGCAAGCATGTTAAAAACCAGCATAGCAAGAGGTTCTTAGAGAGGAGAGTAAAGCAGTGTGTGTTCCCTCTCTCCAGAGCAGGGATTCCACACAGCACAGACAGACAAGGCAAGCACCACCGAACAGCCCTCTCTGGATGACAGCACAATTAACAAAGGTGTTAAGGGGATAAGAGCAGGCTTTGATCAGTTT
Organism: Gymnorhina tibicen; assembly: GCA_013399875.1. Classification (NCBI taxonomy): domain Eukaryota; kingdom Metazoa; phylum Chordata; class Aves; order Passeriformes; family Artamidae; genus Gymnorhina; species Gymnorhina tibicen. The sequence goes on along the minus strand of VXAZ01007128.1, from coordinate 4,473,654 downwards.
TTTCCCCTTTGTCTGATGAGAGTTCTGGCTGTCACACCAGGAATGACATGTATGAAACAGGAGCTTACATGGCTGAGGAGAAGCTGGGACACTTGGCAGAAACAGCATGACCTCTGCCTGGCATTGCCAGAGTCACAAGGATAGGACAGGACTTCTGGAGGTCTCTTTTCCAAACCCATGCACAGAGCAGGGCCAGCTGACTTTCAAGTACCTCCAGGGATTAGATCCGACAGCCTCCCTGGAGCTCTGTCCTGGTGTTTGAGCACTGTCATGGCAAAAGTTTGTTTTCAATACATTAAGCAGTGATTTCCCATGGCTATTGCTATTTATTCTCCTGAGGAAAGTTGTCTGCTTCACCTTTACACCTTCTCTCTAAATCCCTCTTGAGACACCTCTTGCTGAGGCTGACCAAACCCAGTGTCTTCTCTCAGACCAGGTGCTCCTGCCCCAGTCAGTCACTTTTGTAGCCCTCAGCTACCTCTGCATCAGTGAAGAACCAGCTGTGGAGCACATGAGCCCACAGAGAAAGGCGAAGGCTCTGGCGCTGCACAGATGGGTGCAGTAACAGCTCGGTGGCAGAGGAGCTGGGGGGGCTGACAGAGTGACACATGTTCGGCACAGGAGACTTGGTGTGCCCTGGCACTTCTGCTGCATACATTTAGTCTCAGAAAGGAAGACATAAATCAGGATGGGAAGGCAGAAAATGATGGGTTATTGAGTTTATGTATGATGTCTCCTGCTCACATCTGTATCACTCAACATGGCAGATTAAGCCTTTAATCTCTTTTACTTACCAGTAGAAAATAAGTATCTGGTTTGCAATTGCTGTCAGTTTCTGCGTCAGCACCTAAGCTTTTCCTGTTTATATCCCTTTAACTGCTGGTGTCAGATACCTCATCTCCAGAGGCTGGAGAATTGAACTGGGCTGACAGGCAGGGGCTGGACAGACTCTGAGGGTGGACACAGCTCCCAGTTCAAGTGGACAGATACTGCAAGAGCTGCTCTGCCCATAGGTGTGCCTGCCTGCTGCAAACAGCTTTCCCCATACTGTGCCCATGCCCCAGAGCTACCAGTGCTGAGACAGCCCTTTCTAGCTCACTTTTCCTGTGCAAAACACAAAGATGTTTTCTAGAGTCTGCAGGCACTTCTCATTAGGGTTTGAACATTCAGAATAAAGAGATATTTTAAAATTAAGAGCCTGCATTTCCAGCTAGCATTTCCAACCTCTTTAAGATATTGTTACAAAATAAGAGGCCAGAACTTCACAGCCAACACCACAAACAATGCTCTGGCAATGAAGCATTAGGAGAAAATGTTGGTATGGTCACAGTAGCAATTCACGGGCAAGATTGTTGTAGTTACCACCATGTCATAGAAAACTGTCTCACACCTGAGGACATCTTTATTTCATGTTTAATTCTGCAAGGCTTATTTTAAACAAAAGGTATAAGAACTACTGCTGTTGGTGAAATGTGGACCTTCAGGCTGGGATTCCAATCACTCAGCTATAAGTGTCAGGAGTAGCCATACACCAGCGGCTCCTACCACTGAGCAGTGTGTCCATGCTTTCCTTATATTTGAGAAAAGAAGTTTCATAAGTGAGGTCAGCAGTCTGGAAAGCAGTCTGTCTTAAAGCAGATTTGGCCTGACTTGCATTGGATGAGATGCACTGCTCTTTGCTGGCCGTACTGGCTGCATCTCCCACTAACAGGAGATGTAAACATCTCTATTAGAGACAGCCTGTGGTCACTGAACTGAGTCCCTTCTGCATAGGCAGCAGGGGATTCCTGTAAGAAGGCGGTGACACTGTGGGCAATGGGTGATTATTAGTCGCAGTTTTGTTATCACTGACCTTTTCTTTCCATCTCAGCTTTAACAGGTTGGTTTGGCCGTGTTATCATCTCTGTGGACTTCTGCACAGCATATCACACTCAATTTCTTTCATCTCCTACAGTGAGAGCAAGTAATGGATACTTACAAGCTCTTTACCCAGCCAGGGAGCAGGCTGAATACAGCAACATCTGCACTCCTATAGGATTTTTGATTCCTTGCAAAAAGAAATCTTTGTGGAGACTTGAACACCGCATCCCAAAGGAGAGCAGACAAATTGACAGGTGCTCTGAGATTTGGGTGTGCAGACCAGTGAGCCCAGAGGTCACACACCCGCACCCCATACTCTCTTTGGATTCAGCCAAGGTGAATTCCTGGCTCTAGCCTCACAGCCAAAGCAGGAGCAGTCACAAGAGGCTTTGTTGCTTGAGGAAAAGGGTCAATATAATTTCTCTTCTTTTGATCATAGGATGATTTTTAGAAAGACCTCATCAAAGATACGCTTGCTGCCAGCAATGTCCCAGTGCAGACTTGCTCCTCCTGTGTCAGCAAGCATCCACTCAGGCCTGGCCAAACTGGGCGTCTTGCCACCCTTCCAGGCCAGGGTGAGTGTGTGGGGCTGTTGGGCTGTTGTCAGGCACCGAATGTGCTCAACAGCTACTTGTGAAGCACCATTTCCTGCCAAGCACCACGCCACAGACTGGCAGAGTGCCCGCATTGCGTGTGGTCCATGCACCATCTGCACAGCTCAGCCACATCTCAGCTTGCTGCTGCTCCTGCTGCACTTCAATAAGCAGGGGCTTATGTGACAGCCCTTGAAATTCTCATTAATTTTTTTCTTATCCTAAAGAGTTAATTTTCAGTGAAGTATACGTCACAGCAGAGTCTGGGCTTTTGTCATAACGTAACTACCATCACCTCCACAGCAATACAACCCTCACTGAAATAGTGACAAAATCCCAAAGCGTGCTTGGTGCAGTCCCTCGGTATTTTACCACAGCACACATAAAGTAAGTCTAATGTTATATTTTTACTCTTTCCTTTTTGCCTCTAGCCAGCAAATTCAGCATGACGGAACCATATGCAGAAACCACAGATGAATACAGTTATGATGAATATGCTTTCTCCTGCAATAAAACCGACATCCAAGAGTTTGGGAAAATATTTCTGCCGATATTTTACATTGTGGTGTTTGCTCTTGGCCTCACAGGGAATCTAATGGTGGTTTTTGCCATTGTGAAAGGCAATAAAAAAAGCATCACTGACATCTATCTCCTGAACCTGGCTGTCTCTGACCTTCTCTTTGTGATCTCCCTCCCATTCTGGGCATCCAACACGGTCCGTGGATGGACCCTTGGAACTATTGCATGTAAAGTTATTTCCTCTCTGTACTACATCGGTTACTTTGGCGGCATGTTCTTTATCACTGTTATCAGTGTCGACAGGTATTTGGCCATTGTTCGGGCAACTTATACTCTGAAATCCAGAACAATAAGACATGGCTTTCTTGTAGCCTGCGGAGTGTGGGCAATAGTGTTTTTAGTGTCAGTGCCACATTTTATGTTCTCCCAGCTCGTAGAAAATGACTGCTTTGCTGTCTTCCCACAGAAGCTGAGGGACATCTGGCCAGTGTTCTGCAATATGGAGCTGAATATTATTGGCTTTTTCATCCCAGTCTGTATCATATTCTATTGCTACTGTGGGATCATCAAAACCCTCCTGTCCTGCAAAAATCAGAAAAAAGCACGAGCCATAAAACTGATCTTGATTGTGGTGGTGGTGTTTTTTCTGTTTTGGTCCCCTTACAATGTACTGATTTTTCTAGATACCTTAAATCACTATGATTTATTCATAAATTGCAACCAAATTAAGTCACTAGACTACGCAATGCACCTGACCGAAACCATTGCATTCAGTCACTGTTGTCTCAATCCTCTTATCTATGCCTTTGCTGGGGAAAAATTCAGGAAATACCTTTATCAAGTCTGCTTGAAGTACTGTCCATTCCTGTGTTTCTGTGGGCCCTGCAGTCGCTACCAGGTCACCCATTCAGTTAGTTATGCAGAAAGTGTGGTGAACAGCAACATAACCCTGAACACCAGCGACCAGGACGGCTCTGTCTTCGTCTAAAAGGCTCTGGGAAGGAGAAATGTGTCAGTGTGTGTGTCCCGCAGGGACAGCAACCACTGAGGGGTTGCCATTACCCATATGAGGAGCCTTAATGGCTGCACTGAATTACTGACATGCCTCTTGTTAAGCATTAAATATTCTAAAACAGTAAAGATTTTAAAAACAAAAGCAGAACAATATGTCAGTGTTGAACATGGAATGGAATCAAGAGTAAGGAAGAGGGAAAGTAGAAACAAAAGGACTGCACTGTGCCTAGAAAAGGAGGTGGAGAAGAATTTAAGGATAAGGAAGCTTTTGAACAGTTTCACCACTGCAATTTGTGCATGTGTCAGTGTATGTGCATGTGATACTGATGTACATATGTCTAAACTCATTTTTTAAGGGAGGAGAAATCTCTTTAATGAATGGTGACTGACTTTTAGGAAAGGGGAATATTTTTGATAGTAAAGGGGTGTATTTTTGATGCTATATATCCATAAGGAAGTGATTTTGTAGTTATTGATTGCAACAAATGTTTTAACTGTGCTTTCATATGTAATAAAATCCCACTGTTTAAAAATAAAAAGGAGTTATTTCTGAACCTGTGTTTAGTGTCACCAGTGCACTCTGTGTTTATAGCATGCAATAATCAGAGCAAGGATCTCTAATCCATCCTTAAGGATTAGAGATATTCCAGTGGGTGCATCTCCCGATTTCCACAGGCTTGGCCTCAGCCCAGTGCCAGAGCTAGGCGGAGCCCTTCACTCAGCACATTCCCAAGGGCTCTGACCAGTGGACATCAGCACCCTCTGGAACAAGGGGAAGTAGGAGCATGGGTATCCCTGTGCTTGGTCCAAGTATGGCACGATCAAGCTGAGCACGGTAAGTCCATGCCTCACACGCATGCCCTGCTTGCTACACGTAAACACTGACTGTGTCTACACTGTCACAGACAGTGGCTTTGGGGACAAAATAACCACTTGCCCATGCTGCTGACCACAACCTTCCTCAGCCTTTGGGGCGTCTCCCACCACAGCTGATTTCCCCAGGGAAAACTGCAGCTGTACCCAGACTTAAAGCATCCCAGAGGACACATTTCATGTGCACCCCACAGCCTCCAAATATCCTTTTTACTCATGCAGTAACAATGCACTGGGGGTGCAAAATGTCCATCAGACAACTCAGTCCTTTACCTGGGCGTCCCTGTCATCATCTGATGCCAAGGCAAAGGAGAATTTGTTGGCACTGTGGACTAGATTTAGGTGAATGGAAAAAGGATTGTTGCCAGTAATGAAGCTGAGATCACCTTACAAGGACCAATTTTACAAAACAAGTCCGTGGCTGTGGAACCCTATTTCTGTACACTGATGGAACTGGTAATATGTCAAATCTGAAGAAACACTCTCACTTCTGAACTAACACAAAAAAGTCGTTGTAGAGTGTCGGGGGAGGAGTAGGGCCTTTCCTTGTGGACCTTCGTACCACCTTATTTCTAAGAAAGTGTGGAGGAGAGTGTGTCCATTGAGCAATTTTCCAATGGCAATAATTACACAAATATTCAATTTTTGCTACTGAACATTCATCACCCTCTACACTAAAAAACAAAACCAACCAAACCACCTTTTCATAAAACTCTTTGTATTTGGATGAAATATATTCTCTATGCTCAATTTTGTAATTTTCAGCTATAAGTGGACTTTCAGACTCCAGACTTGCTGTCTAAGATTAGGTGTAGCATGAAATGTCACTTGAAATAAATTATTTTTCAAAATTCTGTCTGCCTAATCAAGTGATATAACACAACTTTGTCTGTCCCTACCCCCAAGAAAGTGGTATTTTAAGAAATGGTATTTTTACAATGTTTTTTTAAAGAAATGCCGAGATGTGCAGAAAGAAAGAGGAAGGCTCTGAGACTAAACAAGAAGTTATCTGCATGAAGTCAGCCTGAAGACGGTGGATTGCCAAACTGAGCAATGCAATCGCTCTTGGTTTATTTAACTTCCCTTTGATTTTCCAGACAATGGTGAGTTACTGAGTGGGAAGAGTAAAAAGCTCCTTTAAATATGCTCCATATGAATGAATGAATGAATGAACCTTTCAGAATGAAAGGTGGAAACCCAGAGCTTTATGCCAGCTCTCCAGGAAAGGGGAGCCTTTTGCTACTTCTCCCCAGTGGTTCCCCAGCAATCCTACCCATCACAGCACAGTGCATCCCTCTCCTTCCAGATGCATCTCCCTCTGGCAGGGCAGATTTGCTACTGTGAGTCAGACTGCCTCAACAGCCCTGGGTCTTCTGCAAGCTGCAAAAATCCTTCCCTTCCAAGTGAAGGGCCCCTCCTGACAACCTGCACTCAGGTCTTCTCTGCCACACTGTGCAATGGAATACTTCCAAGGATTGCCAGCATAGCACTGTCAGGTTTCATGCCATGTATTTGCAAGTTATTATATAAAGTTTGCCATTTATTTTCATGCTTTTATTGCTCAATATTTGAGCACTTGTTTAAAAGCTTCAGGAGTTTCTAGGTATTGGGCTCCACAACAAAACGCTAGTTTATGTAGGTTCCTCCTCATAGAAGTAGTGGTAAATCTTTGAAAATCCAAGTGAAAACCAAAATCATAATTTTCATTTTTTTTCGTATTAGCAGGAAGAGTATTCTTGTAAGTGTTCCTTAAAAAACTTCGGCCTCCATGGGACATATCAGTGTTCTGAGAGCAGCAAGCAGCAAACCTTACCAGGTCTGGGTTCAGCTGCAAGCTGAGACGGGCATTGCTGCCCTTTGCTGCACTGCACCTTTCAAGCCTGACTGGAAGCCCATTGATGTCTCTTTAAGAACTGGACTTTCAGTTAATTACATTTGGTTGTGCAAAAAGGAGGTGAGGAAATCTCTGGGTTTGGGGGGTGGGTGTTGGGCTTTGGGGTTTTGAGGGGTGAGGAGCTATCTTTGCATCTTAATTTTTCATCATGAGCAACTTTTTTCCTGTTTGACAATCACACTGACATTTACCATAAATCTTTTCCCAGCTGGGTTACAGTTTGAGGAACTAATAGAACCTGAATCCAAATTTTCTCTGCAAGTTCACGACTATATTTCATGTTCTACTTAAAAATAGAATGAACACGACACATATTCAGCCAAACTTCTTGCAGTGAGATATATGGACATCATTATTTTTTAGGTGCCACTGTTAATCTGTCTCAATCAAATATTACATCACAGTTCCAAAATAATAGGATTTACATTTCTTATTCTTTAACAAAAAACTTGTGCAAAAAACTTATAAATGCAGCCAGTCAAAGCTGGCAAATTGGAGAATTGCTCAGCAGTGAAAGCTGTCATTTTCAACACTGGCATCAGAAGGAGCCAGTCACTAACCACACATTTCCTTTGGATTCAGCATTTGCTTGGAGTGTATTTGAAGTCCTGGCCCAGGGTAGTCTGAAGTTTTAATGATGTTCTTCACAGAGAAACTATTAATGAATTACTGGATTATGGATTAAGTTCTGTCATCTCCTTTTTGTCTCTATAACCTTTGTGAGGTCCCTCACTGAGATCTTGTGAGTGACACAAAGCCCTTGTCTTAGCAGGACCATGAGGGAACAAGTCTGATCCATGCAAATCCCAAGTCCTGCTATCACTAAAAATCAAATGAGAATTTTTCAAAGAAAATCTGAAGGTGCACTATCTCTACCCACTGTTGCTCTTGCAGGTCCCAGCTGGTAAATTCTTTCCTCTGTAGCCCAAGCATGATGCCGTGCTTTGTCAAAGGCCACTGACACACCACTTCTAAAATAGCCACAGAATGAAATATTTTCTGTATTAAGAACATACCTAGTCCTGCTCAAAGTTTTACTGTTTGCACTTCAGTTTCTTAACTCTGTAGGACACCTGAAATTCTAATGAAAACCTGTGTCATCCAGAGTTATTATTTCGAAATTCAAGTTCAGTAATCAAAGCAAAAATTGAGAACAATTTCAAACTATTAAAGATTGGTTTCTGACACTTACCACATTCAAACAGTTTCTATTGAAGTTGGCAGCAATTCTGCTGCCACTGTTAAGCAGAACTCCCTAATTTACTTGGTAGCCACTGTAAGAATTTTTTTTTCACCACACACACCCAAAGCCAAGACTTGCATTTTACAGGGCCAGTGTTACCACATTGTTTTCAGTACGGGGAAAAAAAATCCACCAACTGTTCCTGTCTGGTTTTGCTTGTTACACTAATATTTGACACAAAAATGTTAATATATTGCATTTTTCATTCCTCTCCCTAAAGAAATACTGTAAAATAACTCCCATTGGACACGAGGAAAATGGTTTGCTCGTGAAGAACAGTTTGCATTTACCAAATTTCTAACCATGATATTTCAATCAGCAGGAAGGAGCACATGAACTTTGTATCACTGAAGGCAGAGGTTAGTGAATGAGACAGAGAATGAGAGCGACGACTTTGGCACTGCTATTTCACTATAGAGGGGGTATTATCCACTTTCCAACTGCAGCTGTCACTGGAGCAGTCTGTTTCCCACCCCAGTCACGTGTTAAGTCTCTGATAAATTGCATGCGCTTGTCACTGCTCCATATCCAGCTGCAGCACGACAGTCCCACAACACATAGGTCCCAGTATGCCAGGATAATGCAGGCAACCGAGAAGATGCATTTCTCCCATGAGGAGTTCGCGCTTAGCCCATAATTTTGCTACATTAAAATTAAAGCCGGCGGCACCGAGAGGCAAAGAAATGGCAGCGGAGATTGCAGTGGCGCATGCTTGCAGGGCACGTAGGAGGGCACCGAGGAATAAAGCTGAGGAAGCAGCGAGGCGATGGCTCCACGCACCTCTGAGAAGACAGCTCTCCCTGGTGTCAGACACGAGCTACTGCTCCCATGTGGAATCTCCTGTGCCCCGGACCCGGACGGTTCCTTACACACAAGAGCTCCTTGAAACCCTGAGCTTCAATGCAGCTTCAATTATTTTTCCAGTCTCCAACCACGTAGGAGCAAACCAGAAGGAAATTATATGTCTGAGAGGCACCTGGAGCAGGTTGTTGAACCACCTTTGTCCACAGCCCTTTGCCACCTACTTTGCCCCAGGCAATTTCTGAGCAACATGGATCCCAGTTCGGCCATAGCTGGAGCACAAGGCAAAGGGGAGCATTTCCCACTGGAAGGGCCTCAACCATTAGTGCTAATGGCCAGTAACCAGTATGGTTACTTAACCAGATGGGGAACTGGTTAAGTGTGCACAGGAATTGCTTGTTCATGCTAGGCCTTCTGGTACAGATGAAGGACCTTCACCTCCCATCTTCTTTGCCCTGGAAGGAAGGTGTCTGAGGAGGCTCAAAGCTGGGTTTGCCTGTTTTGTGAATGGCAGCATTAGAGCTGACTCAAATTTACCAGGTCATAACCCCCAAGTGGCTTCAGAGCCCCTTTGCAATGAATCTTTGCTTTATTGTAGTCCCTCTACTCCTTGGAGTCCTGTCTTAGAAAATGGGTATCCTCATACTGTAATCAGCTTTTTTTGTTTGTTTTTTTCCAAGGGAGCCCTCATTTGAATCATTAAGGCTCACCCTCACTTGGTCTCTTGTTCAGTTCCTTTTTCTTGGCCCTGTTGCTGAGCCTTGCTCTCCAGTTCCTCCTGGTAGTTCAGGTTTCAGGAGGCTACAGTGAAGGGATGGACAAAATACCAGTTACCATAAAAACAACACAGACTGCACAGGCCAGGGTTTACAGATCAAGTCAGATTCAGGAGGGGCAATGGTAGACAGTAGCATACATCTTTTTTGCACAAGGCTAACAGCACTTGGAGCCAAGTATTTCCAGAGCCACCACACCCTCTCACTATCCCTGTAATCACCCTTGCTTGCGCAGGACCCTCTGCCCTAAGTTCGCTCCATCATTCCTTCTGCCCATCTTTAGTGTCAATCCTTTCTTTGCATTTCCACCAGAAGGTGGCATTATTAAACTCTATTGGATTTGAAAGTCAGTCATGGTTAAAGCAGGGCACCCCAGTCAAGCAAGTGGAGTCACTGATTTAAACATACAGAGTGTAAAAAATATATTTATGAAAAGTAAGAAAAAATTAGTCACTACATTCTGCTGATGGAAGAAACATAAATTTCTCAGAGGTTTTCTTTATTTGCTTGTGAGCAAATGAAAGTCTGTAGATGTAAAATTAACTACAGGCAGTTTCGCCAAAAATTCACAAAACACATCAGAATATCCTGTGAATCACAAAGATGACAGAGATGCTCCAATGAAGACCTTTTACTGTGCCTGTCACAGTTTTATTTTGGTGTCCTGAGCGGTTTCCCCTGCTACTGAAGGTGAACTGAATATTATATAAGTTGGCTGTACAGATTGTCTTGAAGAGGCCTTGCAGTGAAACAGATTTTCCATGTGACAACAGAGTGCCTGGGTATTAGCAAACATGGAAAGATTAGTAATCAGTAAAAGCAAGTATTAGTTCTTTCTCACCCTTGATCCTCTGCAAATACTTCAGTTTTTCTAACTAGCTTCCTTTATATCTTCCTTCATCCATCTGCCAATGGAGGAACATGTCAGGAGAGACTGCGAAGATGTTTGTTGTGTAGATGTTTAGGATAAGGCTTTAATAAGTATTTAATAAGCTTTAAAAGCATTTAATAAGCTTTTACAGGCTACCAGCCACACAAAGCACACAGAATCCAAAGCCTTTATGCCACATTGTCTTCATTCCTCTGTATCCAAACTCAGCACAATAAACATCCAAAAAAGTGGCCTGAGAACACTTCTGCTATTCACCACTACCTTGTCTTTTTTTTTCCCTTCAGAAAGACCAGCCTTTAAGAGGACCTCATAGTGATGACTGCGTGATGGTTGGGACACCTAGAAAAAAAAATAAATTAAATCTCAGGTATCAATTGCTCCTCAGTGTGCAAACAGCCCAAATTTCTTACCTACCTGTAGAAACAGCTTGGTACATTTAACGGATCACTGAACATGACAAAGAAAGCTCCCTGCTGTGCCATTTCACATTTAAGAAGAGTAGAACTCATGTTTTTTGCATTAGTGATTTTAAGTAAAATTCAGCATATAAAATGACTATTTCTGTCATGTTTGAGGTGAGAAGTTTCAGTTCTTTTTTTTAATGAGGAGTTCTGCCTATAGCAGCTTTGCAAGCACAGCATGTGGAAAGAAAGCAAATTAGGCTGAGGAAAAGGATGACTGACACCATTCACACAATCACCAGTGGATGTAAACAGTAGAATGCACAGGGCTGGTCCACTGAAAGAAAATAAGATGAGGGGAATTGCAGCTTAGCGTTGAACAAGGAAAAGATGTTTTTGGCTTAAATAATTTCCTTAGCAGCAAAAACAGGTATCTTAGCCAAAGGGAATCCATGCTTTCAAAAAGATTGAATAAATGACGAGTGAATCACCTGAGAAATAGTGTACACGGTGGTTGTCTCTAAAACTAGGAAATTATTAACTTCCTTTCTTAAGTTCTCTCTCAGAATGCTGCAGTTTTAGTCATGTACAGGGAATTTGGTTTTCACTGAAAATTACAAAGAAAGGAACTGTACAATGAACTGGAAGAACAAACACTTTGCTAACAAGGAAGTATGGGAGCTACAGATGTGCAAACTGCAATCCAAATTCACCTGAATTGCAGAAGAAGAACCACACAAGGCCTGACCATGCATGAAGGAGTTGGCCACCTGATGGAGAGGATAGTTTGATGAGAAAGGTAAATGTTTGTCCATCTGTGGCAGCATGGATCTCGCGTCGATCCACACAATCAATCAAAATACTGATTCTTGCAATTAGTTGTCCCTTTTTCTCTACTGTCATCTGCTTCTCTCCTGGGCCAGCCTCCTCCAAATGAGAACTTGTCTGAATCATCTGTCCCTGGCCAGCACTGAGATTAGACAGAATGGATGGTGCACTGGCATATCAGTGGTGAGTTAGCCTAGTTAGTGGGTTAGGTAAATGTCTATCTCCAGTCCTTCCCTGGGCAAGAGTCCTATGCCTCCCTTAAAATGCAAAATTAATCATAAAACTTCCCATAAAAGATGGGAGTGGCTGAAGTAATCTTCTGGTGAGAAGCAAAGTTTTTTATGGTATAGGTTGTTCCGCATTTTGCTTTTATTAAGTTCCTTCCTGTTGCATTTAATGTGCCCCCCACACACACACCATCCCATATAAAAGGTTAATCTCCTTCCAGTCAGGCTAATCAGGTTTGGTCCACCCCTGTGCACTAGTGATACATTTGGTCAGTGCCACATATCCTGATACCATTTAAAGAGGTAAGATGACTGCTTTTCTTCTTCTCTTCACCTGCAAAACCATTAGTTTTACAGCAACACCACTAAGAAGCGTTCCCCCTTTCCCCCTAATCTTGCCATCTCCTGCCATTCTCCTTTTGTTAGTCTCTGCCAGGTTGTCCAAGAAGCAGCTGAAAAAGACAGGCTGCCATGTGTTAGAAGGACCTCAGGGCTCCCCTACTGGAGACTACAGTCACACTCAGTCCCTTCCACTCTTCTTCTCTCCGAGCAATTGCAGGACCTGCACTCACAACACCTTTCCTCTATTTTCTGCATTGTCTCATTTGCTCAGAGATTTGGTTTTTTTCCTGTTTTCACTCCAGTTTTCCTTGCAGGCTCTCCCAGGGATTCTGTTCATTGGTAAACCATCAGAAGGTATTTCAGGATACATTCTTATCATCTTGATTTTCATGAACTGGCAGATATATTTTTTAATCTTCCTTTTCTGGACTTCACAAGTTTTCAGTATCTGTAGCCACAAACATTTTTCTCTTTTTGTGGCTGAGCATTCCTCTTCCTGCAGAAACACTCTTGCTCAGTCTCTTTACAAAGACAGACCTTCCCATCTGGTGATTTAGCATGAAGTGCATTGGTATTAGGGCAGGTGCATTTGCTACTTGAAAGCCTTCCAAAGAAGGGCTGGGCGAAAGGCACCATGCCAGGTAGGTGCTTTCTTCAGGCCACAGTTTAGTGTTATGGATCACTAAAATTCCAGTTTAGTGTTATGGATCACGCTAAACTGGAATTCATATGGCTGCAGACTTTTTCCCTGCTAACAGTACGACTGAAGGATCAGAAGCATATCTGAAGTGTGGCCTGTGTGCTAAGGACTGGTCTCTAAATGTTGCTGATCATGGTTGACACATCTCGCAAAATGTTGCTGCTGATAGGAAACCATTCCTTAGCCAAACAGGTTCTTACAGGGTCGAAGAGATATAATATCTGGATTCAGTTCTATTCACCTCTTCATCTGGAAATCAAGAAAAATCACCACTGATGAAATTCAAAGAAGATACCTAGTTTGATAGAGATGAAAATAATGAGTGGGACAAGATAAGCATGCAGATGCTTGGTGATTTATTAAGGAGAAAAAAATTACAGCCAGAACTAAGAAACATCAGTGTCTAAGAGAGCATTGTCAAGAGCAAGAGGTGTTTTTTTCCTGAAAAGCATGTACTTAAAGAAACATTTTCTGTCATTGTTATTGTGGGTGAAAAGCTGAACTTGTGGGCCTGGTGCAACACGTCAAAGAAGAGATTAATGAGGCCCTTACACAGACAAAAGAACATCAAGAGGAATAGCTTCTAGTTTCTGTGAGCAGAGCTGATGAAACAGGTAAGACAGTGTTTTCTGCTTATCTGATGTCCACATCCTTTAAGGACTTCTAGTGAACTGAAGAGAAAATTTACATAATTTGCAGAGCAATAACCTGCACTGGAGGAACATTTCCCACAGACCGATTTAAAGATTTCCACAGATGCAGCTTGTGAAAGATGACTGACAAGGTCCTTCCCATACAATAGTTTTATTCTGGCAAAACCTGAAACCCATAGATCCCGCATCTCATGCTGTCTTCACATCAAGCTTTTCAGCCAAACATAAGTTACTGGGCAGTGTAAGAGTGTCAGAGGCATATGAGATAGCAGCAAATAGCATAACTGAACAAAAGCTATACCTGTGTCTGGAATAACACCAGAAAGCAAACAAGAAAACATATAATCTCTTGTGGACGGAGATGTCTGATTCTTCCTGCTCTCACTACCACCTTCTGTAGATTTCTTGTTTCTGCTTCTTGTTCTGTCTCTTCAGTTTCTCCTGATCACGAGAAAGCAGGCTTCCCTGTTGAGAAATGGCTTGTACTTCTGCTTGCCTGGCCTTTTCTGGGAAACAGAGGGGACCAGCACCTGCCAGCTGCCAGCACAGCTGTTCTTCTGGCAGGACTCACAACCATCCCATTTGACTAGCACATGTCCTCTGTGCCCTCTTCTCCCTTCTCAGGATCCCGCAAAAGACAAATAAGGCCCACCTCCCTCTCAAAAGAAATTCATAGGAGCCGTTGAGCCTCCAGCTGTGACAGAGCGCCACGGTAAACCTCAGCACCTTGCACGCTCAGCCCTTAGACCACACGCGCATGCGCACGTCCTACTTCTTATTCCATATTTTGACCACTGTTGCATTTTGTGCTGGTCAGTGGTAGGAGGTAGATTTGCTGTATATAAAACCTGCGACGGAAAACATCAAGCAAAAAAGGTGGTGTGAATTAACATGCTTTCATTACATTTTTTAGTAAGACAAGTAGGAGTTAGGAAGATCAAACAACAGTGATTAAAAGGAGCCTTCCCTACACTAAATCTATACAGCTTTTTCCTACTACAGTTACATAGTGCAAGTTGCAAAATTAGTTATCTGTCAGAGAAGGACTAGAAACACATTTCCCACACACCTCCCAAGTGCCTGCCTCCTCTCTGCTCACTACAGACGATTCTTTGGTTATTTTTTTCTGAGATTAAGAAAAGAACCAGGTTTCAGTTGAATGAGAGCTGAGTGACATCTATGCTTAGTGACATCGGTTTTAATGTCTGTTGGATGAGATGAAGCTGCTTTAACTCAGTAAGCAGTCTCCCAGTGGAAACTGTGTTTTTTTAAACATTGTAAGATGTGTTTAATTCTATTTCTGACTTAAAGGGACTATCTCTGATGAGCACTGAGGAGAGAAGTACTTGTGATATAATCTAAGGAAGTCGAAGTTTCCGCTAAGAGACACAGCTATCTAGTGGCATCTGCTTTTTGCAGCTGGTGGATACTGCTGTGTGGGTAGCACCTCGCTGGCAGTGCTACCTGGTGAGAAGCAAGTGATTCTTCACCCTTAGAGCAAAGAAGCCTCTTCACATCAACTGAGAAGAAAGGAGGAGGAAAGGTAAAATTCATAAAACGCAATTGCTCAAACATTTGTGTATCATGTACACTCATGATATGCGTGAATGTAATGCTTTTTCATTTACCTTTTATAGCTGCTCAGGTAATTTTTTTAGGCAGTTTTAAGAATTCTTGTGTCATCAGAAGTGTGTGTATTCTGTGACCATATGTTTTTAAGTTTTCAAATATATTATGCTGAACCTGGGTTAGATTCAGGTATGTCTGGGTGCAGTTGCTGCAAAGCTGTCATTTCTACGCCATTGGTGTCAAATGTCTTTGTCCTTGTGACTTGTAAATCAGATTAAATTCCTCTCTGTGTAGAATGGAACAGAACAGTAGGCTGGAAACGTGTCATGCTTGGGACTACACACAGTAGGTCTCAGATTAATTATAGTCTATTTTTGCTGTTATGTAGCAGCAACACATATGGCAAAGACAAGTAAAGCAATGAAACTCACTTCTCTTCTGCTTTCCATTCATGAAATAAGGACAAAGGGGAAGAACATAGCTCAGGCTTAGAGTTCTGGTATGTTAGGCTAAAAAAATGCCACTTGTGCTGTGAGTAGTCCACACAAGTAAGAACAGAACTCAGACTCAAATTTCTGGTATGTTAGGTGAAAAGAATGATGCTGTGATATGAATAACACACAGACTCATAAGTCAGCAATATATTTGCCCTGTGTCCGACTTACATCACTTAAAACTCTATCTGCCTATTAGAAAAGAACATATGTGTGAAGATGAAAAATTCCTGTTATTCATTTAGCCACTGAAAATAGCACCATTTGAAAGCTCATGTCAGCTTTCAGTAAATGTAATTTCATAAGAAAAGTCTGATGCATGTTTATCACTGTCTTCTTATGGTGGGTGATACATGCCTGATGGGAAAGGTGGGTGAGTGAAATTCTGAACTGCTATGAACAGTGGCTCTGCTTTTTACTTTGCTCTAGACGGGGCTTAACCCTCTCTGATTTGACATCTGTGGCCCACGTCTTTCATTCCTATTTGCTTTCCTCTCATCCACTTGAACGTCCATTTGTGCTTGGCGTGCAAGTTGCACCATGGCGCAAGGACTAAGTGCATGAATGCTCAGGACGGTACCTTGTTCAGGTGTGCACACGCATCCATCCCATAATGCTTGTATAATGTCTGAGAACCTGCAGTGAGTCGTGTGCCGAGCTGTGAGTCAATCACTCGTGATTTAGGTTTGTGGAGTAACCACACGGTCTTGATGCACTGGAAGTCACTGACATTTCTATATTCTTCCTTTCTCAGAACTGGGGGAAAAAACATGAGTTCTTCAAGTACAGAGTCCCTTGAAGTTGAACTCTCAACCTTTTACGACTATTACGATAATTATAACGATGCTCCAAAACCATGCAGTAAGGAAAACGTCAGGAGGTTTGCAGCCTCCTTCCTACCTGTTCTGTATTCCCTGGTATTCCTGGTCGGGCTCGCTGGAAACATTCTGGTCATCGTGGTCCTCTTCAAATACAAGAGGCTGAAGAGCATGACTGATGTGTACCTGCTAAACCTCGCCATCTCAGATTTGCTCTTTGTTTTATCCTTGCCATTCTGGTCTTATTTCACACTAGACCAATGGGTTTTTGGAACTCCCTGGTGTAAAATCATTTCATGGATCTACCTGGTTGGGTTTTACAGCGGGATATTTTTTATTATGCTTATGAGCATAGACAGATACCTGGCAATTGTTCGTGCAGTGTTTTCCTTGAAAGCAAGGACTGCCTTCCATGGCTTTACTACTAGCCTTGTTGTATGGCTAGTAGCTCTTTCAGCCTCAGTTCCCGAGCTTGTATTTAGAGAGTCTTTTAATGAACATAATTATACTACCTGCAAGCCGATATTTCCAGGCAATTTCACAACATGGAAGCTTTTTGCCACGTTGGAAATCAACATTTTAGGGCTCCTAATTCCTTTTATAATTATGACATTTTGCTACTCCATGATCATTAAAACATTAGTTCACTGTAGAAATGACAAAAAGAATAAGGCTGTGAAGATGATTTTTGCTGTCATGATTGTGTTTTTCTTTTTTTGGGCCCCCTACAACATTGTTATTTTCTTACAACTGCTGGAATTTATGGGCGTCATTAGAAACTGTCAAGTGAGCAGGAGTTTGGACTATGCTTTCCAGGTAACAGAAATCCTCGGCCTTTTTCACTGTTGCCTCAATCCAGTCATCTACTTCTTCATGGGGGAAAAATTTAAGAAGTACCTGAAGATGCTCTTTAAGAACTGGCAGTTACCTGGGTATTTTTGCAAGTGGTGTGGAGTCCACATCACTTACCACACTGAATCTACCAGTTCATTCCACACACAGTCTACGGGGGACCAAGACGCTCTGTAACATGTTTCAGACCGGCCACTGAACTCAGCAGCAAGCAAACTGACAGCAGCAGGAACTTTGAAAAGCAGGACCTTTGAAAAGCTAAGCAAATGCAGATACATTTAACAATAAGCTAATGCCGGATAATTACTCACTTCAGCTTTATTTGTGCCTCTAGATTTTCTGAGTGTTGTAACATAAGGTGTCCCAAATGTGGAACGTGGGAGATGGACACGCACGGTTTCTCTGCTGCGATTACAAATCACTGCTCAGCTCTGTGCAAAGCACTGCACTGCGTGGCTTCTTTTTCACCAGCGTCAAGACATTGGCCTGCATGGAGGGGCAGAGGTGAGACAGCAGCTTGTCATCAGCACATGCACTTGGAAAACATATTCCTGTATTCAATAAGGATGGTTAATGCCATATTTTTTTATTCTGCAGTTGATCTGTGTAGGACTTGTTCACTTCTGACTCTTAGGTAGCTATCAGCAGTACCTGCTACTGTTAAATGTTTCATTTCAGGGGGGATGATATACCCTCTGTCATTAAGAAAAAGGACGAAATATATTCTCTATGTGCACAAAAAGACAAAGCAAAGCCATTACTTTGCGTTGTAGGTGCGTTTTCTCTCAGGTTGACAGATATGCCTATATGTAGGTGTACATATAGGCATTTTGATTTACTTTATCACTGTAATTCAGGATAGCAGTTCTGTATTTTAATTAACATAGAAAATGTTTTGAATATTTTTGAATAGAAGTGTTTAATAAAACTCATTCTCCAGCATGTGTGAATAAATTTGAAGCATCTTGGTTAAAAGCATGTATTTTAAAGTGAATGTTCTTTGTTCCAAAAGCACTTAACCCCAAGCCTCCATTTTCATTCACTGAAGATATATCTGGCAAAACAAAAGGAAGTAAAGACAGAGATTGTGTAGAAAGGGTCTGTCATAACTTAGAAACCACACAAAGAATCCTTGCATTCGATAACAGCAAAATGCAAACAGCGTGATACCCCAGGAGCCGCTAACAGGATAATAATTAATCAGAGATCTGTAACAGGAGGGGAACTCACACAGCAGTGTTTGGATTTTGGCTCAAAAATAATTTAAAAACAGGCAAAAAATCAGTAATGTGGCAGCAGACAAATTAGAGTTGAAAAATATGAATTAGAAGATATTTCTGGTGTGTCTTTTTTCTGGACAACAACCATTCAGATTACTTATCATAAGCCAGGTGACTTACTTTCTTACACTGTCAATAATAAAGTGCAGGCTCAGCATTCAGCCAAGGCTCCAAAGAGCAAACGAGGTGTTGAAATGCATCAGGAAAGGGCTGAAGAAGAAATGTAAAAATATTGTAGTGCCATTGTACTCATCTCTCTAAATAAGAGACACAAGTGGGAGCTCATCTCCATGTGACATCTCTCATGATACAAGACTGAAAGTAAAATTCAGTATACTTAAATCTCACACACGTAGCCATCATAATTAATTTTGGGAATGCACTACCGTTAGCAGTTTGCTGAGGATGACAAGCAAGGATCTGCAATAATGCAGATAATAGGAATACCTGTGGAAGACATTACTTTTAGTAAGAAAGAGCCTTAATTTCCAAGAAAAAGACTGTAATTCTTACGACTCAAAACCTTAGAAGTCAACTTCATAAATCACTTGGGAAAAACTGATAGAAAGAGTGGGTTAAGCCATCTATCACCTATTTTGAAAAGGAAGACAAATTTAAGGTGTGAAGTGCTTCAAATTCTCAGAGATGTCCCAAGGTGGCATGGCACATCATCCTCACAGATAGTGATGCTGATAGCAGAGGCACTGTGAACTGCTGAGCTGTGTACTTGTCTGGTGCACAGACTAACCTGGAAGCCAGACGGCTTCCACTGCAGCTGCTTTTTCTTGGTCCTACTCTGTGATCCCTCTAGTCATCCAGAATAAATGGGTCCTCGATTTCCAGACTAAGGGAAAGGCTGCCTGTGCTGGCCTGGCAGAAGTGATGGTCAGCAAGGAACAAGCAAGCTGTAGGCTCTTGACAGCCGTGATGTAAGAGAGGTCCAGGGCTAAGAGTGGTGTCAGGGAATGGCTTGCAGGCTGGTCCAGGTCTGGGCACACTCTGTGGTGAGGGAGGATGCTGAATGCTGGTCATGTGGGGAATTAAAGGGGTGCACCCAGCAGCCGTGCAGCAATGCCACAAACAGAGCCAGTGTAAAGCTGCTCTCCCACACAAAACTCAAATGTGCCTCATGTCACCGCTCAGCTTTGTGCCCCACAGCATGTGCACAGTTGCCCTTGGTGCAGAGGGTGCCTGGTGCTGCCAAAGCTCCTCCCAGGTGAATGTTGTCTTGTTCCTCTGTGCCAAATAGCCTCTTCCAGTTCTCCTAGTAATATTCACATCTACTCAATGCACGTGCTGGATGAGCAATTGGGCTGAAAGTTGTGCTCTGAGCAGCTTTGCTGAGTTGGGTGCAAAGAGGAGCTCATATTTAATTGATGGGCTCAGGAATTCAGGTCCTGGGGCTGGAGCTCATCGAACCTGGGTGGCTTCCTTCTCTGTCAGCAGAACAAACCCCCCTCCCCCATGCACCAAGCTGCAGTGGACAATGCCACTCCTCTTTTGAGAGAGGGCTTTGAAATCTGCTGATGAGAAAGGACGAGATAATAGTATTGATACAGAGAAAAATAAAGTAGGGATTTTCAAAATGTCAGTTGACAAAGGTGTTATTTTAGCTGAACGAGAGTTTCCAGCAATGAAGAATGTATGTACAAACCCACTGAACCATGAAAGAGAATGGATAGACATTTGAGTGAAGCAAAGCTGACTCATTCTTAAACCCACATTTTTGCATCAAGGCTCCACAGAAGGCCAGCCTGCATCCTCTCTTCTAAGCAGGCATAGAAAGGCAGATAAAGGGGGAAACCAGCTAATTAGATTAAATACAAATAAGGATGAAAAGATAACAAGAAGTTGATTGGTTTTTATAGCATGCTTAGGCCACCACAGTCACTCCCTAAACAGAAAGCTGGATTGGATTACACACTTACTCTGGAGGACAGCTTCACCCCTTTTAACTGTGCAGAAGCAGCATCATGGTCAGCAGCCTGCTCCCAGTCAATCTGCTCCTCTCAGTCTGAGAGCCAGTGAGGAACTGCAATTCTCCTTCCTAGACTGCAACTGCTTGTCACTGTCCCAGCACCAGCTCTGCACACCTGCTCTGAAGGGGAGTACAATTCCACAGGCACCACAGTGCTCCTCCGTTACCAGGATGCTTCTAAACTGCCAGCAGGGATCCATATCACACGTTTTCCTCCAGGAGCTCTTAAATCTTTGCAGTTTTATCCAACATCTCTCTCTTAACACAGCCAGAGACCAACTTCACCACATCCCGCCTCTTATGCCAACATTTCCATCTGACTTGATTTACAGTTAGAAATCAAGGGCCATTTAATAACGTCAATCAAAATGATCATTAAAATAGTGCTTAAGGCAATGCCTCCTGAAAGTTCAACTTTGCTACTCCAGTCATGAAAGGAGGAGACTGGAAATGATATAATAGCGGTGAGACTGGTAGCATTTGTACAACTGATAAGGCCATTGAGAGGAGAAGTAGCGGTGGTTGTATCTGCAACCATCTTACCGTGACACAGCAATGATATATGTAGGTGCCAAGGGCAATCATGGAGAAGCCGCTCTTACAGCTGCGAGCGTTACCACAGAGGAGACACCAAGTTAGAAGCTCCCAGGATGATTTTCTTTTTCACAGTCATCCAGCATCAACGTCCATCACACAATCTAACAAAATGCCATCTAATGAGACAATCACTGAGTCACAGCCACTTCTCACAGAAATGAAGCTCAAAAGTGAAGCAGCTCTTTATTTGTTCCAGGCCAACAAAATCAAGTCCTCTGTGTAAATGCAGCCCAAATACATGATTGATCAATGGATCACACTCCTTCAGGTTTTGTGCTAATTTTTTTTTATTTTTTATTTTTCAAGTCATCTTTGAAGGGTTGAAGTTTTTCTGGGTTTTAATTTCTTGCTTCAAAACAAGCAACAGAACACATCCAGTATAAGTAGCTCTGTGACTGCACACTGCAAGCTTTTTGTGAATTCAGATGTTGCAAAATAAAACTACTAAGGCACTAAGAATTTTTTAAAATTCCAAGAAGATGTTTGCTTACTTGCATTTAACAACAATGGCAAGTAATCAAGAATCTGATCTGCAAGAATATGATCTTTTTCCACAGATATGAAACACTCATAAAAAGTACTCAGTGATGCTAAGAACATGTAAAACAACAGAGACTGAATGAAGATTGATATTACTAGATGCACTCTTCTTCTTCAGAGAGACCAGTGGCATTTAATCAGCATTTTCCAAGAAGGTCCAAGCAGCCAAGTTCAGGAAGAGACTTTTTTACCTGGGAAAGTGATTGGAACAACAGGTGGACATCCCTGCATGAAAAGCATATTTGTCTCTTTTGCATTCCTTAAAGTACCTCCATAGAAGTATTGTGGTTTGGGCAGGACAGTGGAAGAGAGGGGCCCTCCCTAGCATTTAACCTGTCACCACTACTCACAAAGAGAGCAGTACTGGCTCGTAGTAACACAAAAACGTCTTAATCAAGCTGAGGAAAGACCACAACACATCTCTGTTCTTGCTCACGACTGGTAAACTGAAATTTGACCACAAGCAAGACAGACCATGACCGCAGACCTAGTGACTTGCCTTTTCTGCTATCAAAGTATGTGGGAAAGCTGCAAAAGGCTCACAGAAGGAAGATAAGCATGGATTTTGCTGTTGCTTATGCCCTTGTTGCTCATTCACAAGCACCGCAAATGGAAAGAAAATGTGTCTGGTTGATTGCAGGGAGCAATGACGTGTTCTGCAGGTCCTGCAGACAAGCAGCACTGAGCAGCTGCAGAGATCAGGTCTTGCTATCAACAAGAATCTTGTTTACGCTTTCTAGAACAGCGAAACCCGTAGTATGAGGTGTCACACAAAACTCCGCAGTCCTACAGAGAAGGGGCTGAAGAGTTCACAAAAGGAAAGAAAAGGCAACTTTGGATTCTGGCTGTTTTCTCCTCAGTTCTGCTTTATCAGCCCATCCTTGCATAATGCAGGTCACTACTTGCTTCCTTTCCTCAGAAATATTAGGGAACCTCCAAAATCCCCCATGGGGAGGTCGGTGCCTGTCTGCTCCTGCTCCGGCTTTTTGCATGAATGTGTATGCAACCACCTCCTCTCACAGCACAAGGAGTCAATCCATTCACTTCCTCGCTTGTTTAAGCTCACGTTCTCCACATGCAGAGGTCACGCAGTGAGATGCCTGTCTTGTCATGACACCGCAGAATGTTTTGCTTTCAACAAGGCAGTTTCATGAAGATGCCCCTGCTCATTGCAGGGCAGTTTGACTGGATGACCTTTAAAGGTCCCTTCCAACCCAAACACTTCTATGATTCTATGAAAATCTGGAATGAGCATATTTTTGGCGGCAGGTGCGTTGGCTAATGATCAACACCTTTTAACCCAAACCTTTCATCTGCATTTTTATTTCATTTTCAGATTAAAAATATTTTAGAGCAAGCAAAGCCTATTTGTCAACATTACTGCAACAAAGTATTTCATTAATTCTGCTCTGAATTCTTATTATAATTTTATTCTGATGGGGGAAGTGATTTCAGAAGTCCTCAAGTAACCAAAAACTGTAGAAAAAATTCAAGGATTTGTCTTATTTAGAACACTTAAACAGCTTTAATAGAATAAATCTACCACATTGCTCAATAAGTAGCTTATTACACATATCCATAGGAATTTACCAGAATTTAGGAAAAAAGCTAGCATTAGAGGCAAAATTACAGTGAAGTGGTGAGTGCTAAAGACTACTGGACAAAAATAGGATTTTTTTTCTGTGTTGTTTTTTTTTAAATCTACTGTGTAAAATACTACAGCATTTTATAGACTCTATCAACATGAGGCTACGTGAATAAAATTTAAACAAGCATCATACTGGCATTTACGAAAGGTCAATTCTTAAGTGATAACTATTTAACAATTTGCATCAGAGACTGAGAAAGCAAGGTTAGTACTAGATACACAAGATTCTGCCATATTTTATTTTGCTCTTTTTCTTTTTTTTTTAATTCCAGAAATGGGTTTGCACAGAGGCAGAGCAACTATTAATAGTGTCATAAACTGGGGGGAAAAAAAATAAGCCCACCTTTTCTCTAAGGTAATTCACAATGAAGACCTCAGTCATAATATGATACAACTGAATGTGGCCTGAATTTTCAAGAGGGCACATGCCCAGTTCTTGAATTGTCATACCAGCATCATTCAGTGGGTATATATAGGCTTCCAGGTTCCTGGAAAAATGTAAAAAAAGCTCTAGAATTGTCAACTAATTGTACAGAAATAGCTGCAGAAGAGCTGATACAGCCCAACAATGGAGCAAATAGTTAGCTAGTATCAATGTTAATTTTAGGGACAGCTAAAAAAGTCTGCCACATTTCTAGACCTGAGGCTTTAAGACTCCACAAAGTTACTGCTTTGGCAAAATCGAAATGAAACATAGTAGAAAAAAGAAATTTTTAAAAAATTAAAAAAAAAAAAATCAGTGAGATCCTTCACAGCAAAAGCCACAGCTGCGTGGTTAGGGAGTGGCACGAGGTGTGAGCACACTGGCTTCCTTATCATAGTGGTGCAGACTTCAACCAGGTGGAAGTAGCCCAACCATGCCCATCAGTACCTATCAATCTGAGTCAATATACCCAAAACAGACTGTAATACCCTTGTCCTATACTTCTCCCTGAAAACAAACAAACAAAAGCTGTTTTTAAGGTTCAACCTTTAGCTTTGCCAGGGATGTTGGTCAATTTGAGTCTTGCATTTGCCACATAGAAATCAAAACTCTGCCCTCCTTTATAAAACAAGGCATTTTGCAGATGAAAAGTACTACAATTAAATAGTATTATAGAAACAAAAACCTGTGTATTAATTGCTAGATTCCTTGCTTTGTCTCAAGACATCAAGAACTGTGCACTCTCATTTACTCATAGCTGAGGAAGTTTTATCCTTCCATAGAAGATGAAAACAACTTCATAATGCATTATTCTAAACACAAGTCTTTGGTTTTGAGCAATTTCATCCAACATTTCTCAGTCAATGGGTGATTTTCCTAAATCATGAAGGTTTGAAGACTAAAGCTCTACCCCTTTTTAACTTGCTTGCCTGATCTACTTGAGGTTTTGGCATTTGTAATCTGTAGGGGGTTTCACCAATTTGCATGAACACACTAAAACAGGTAACAGGAAAAAACAAAGTACTTTGCAAGAAAGAACAGGAACATTGTTTCCAAGCCAAGCCAGCATCACAATTTCACATCAAAAGGTCTACAGCCTGACAATAAATGAGCAATCTCCCAAATCGGAATACACTATGGAGCAGCAACCAAGGCTGTTGAACAGAGCTTATATTTTTAAATTATTTTAATTGCTGTATGCCTGTTTGCCTTGCAGAGTATGAATTTCAGAGTTTTGCGGTGTTATTTTTGCAAACTGAGTCATGGCAAGCGAGCAGCTGAATCAGCAGTCAAAGCTGAGTCTTCTACTGAAAAGAGCCTAAAAGCACTGAAATTTGTACAAAAAAAAGAGCTCATCTTAAAGTTTCAGGTGCTGAAACTCAAAAAGAGATGATCACATATACTCTACTTCAAAAGAAGATACAGGGCTAGATGGACCTTAGGCAAACTCACTGCCATTATTCTTATATGAAAAAGCAAAGTTCTATTAAATGAGAAAAAGAGAACAAATGCAACAAAAATTACGAGCTGAGCTCTGTATATTTTCAAAGCCCTTAGCCTCTGAGACAAGAGTACTCATGCACTTGGCCAAATCCTTAACAAACTCAGAGAGAGGAGAAACCTTGGGAATGTCTGACTGTTCTTTCACCCACCTTGCAGAACAAGTACAACAGCATGGTTATGTGTCCAAAGAAGACACTTGCTCACCAGAAACCACAGGGAAAGCAAACCAGGCATCATCCCACCTTATTGTTTTGTGAACAACTGAAAGTAGGTGATGCCTATCAAGGACCAACAGAACCAGCATGGTTTCTACCTTGCATGGATAAAATGGAAGACAAAATGGTGACAAGCAGGTGGGGAGCAAGTAGCAGCAGAGCTGGTACTGACGGGCATTCCCCATCTTGCGGTTAGGCAGATTTTTATTAGGATTTGGATGTATTTTCCCCACTTTGCACATCCAGCCAGGGGAGCTGAACCTTTACTACAGTTCACCTCCCTTCTTTCATCTAAAAATTTTCCACTTGTACCTAAGAAATCTGAAAACTACAGAGCTCAGCATCATTCACCTGTGCCAGTTTAGTGAGATGCAAAGCCACAGCCTGTAGCTGGAGGTACCAGAAGGGAAATTACTTTCCTTCCCCCTCTCCAATGGCAACCTGCTTAGTTTAAAAAGAACAAATCCCCCTCCCCCCCTAACAAACAAAAAAGCAAGGAAAGAAAAACCAACACAAAACCAAAACCAACAAAGAACCCACCCTTTACCCAACACATTATTATGCGTTCCCCTATGTCTTCACTAGGTTTCACATCCAGATCCATGTTTTGTAACACTGAATATTCTTTTTCACTTGTATGTCCATAGTGCTTAAACATCCCCAATTACAGTGCTTTGTACTGTACCTACAGTAACAGGAGAAACAACTTCTATGCAACTCAAGCATGCTACTACTGTAATCTCTTTTCAGTACCTTTGCAGAGACTGAGTTTTTCAGAATTTTGAAAAAAACCCCAAAACCACAACAAAAAGCTTTCTGGCTGATTTCAGCATAGGAAGCTTCTACTCTTCCATGTAAATTACTGGCATCTGTCCAAGTTCTCCTTATTTCCTAGGATGGCTGAACAAGCTTAATTTTGGAGTAGTAAGGGTATGTGGTCCCTCTTATCACAATGAAAGACATTAAGAGCAGCAAAAATTTGGCTAATCCATACAGGATCTACCTTTTAATTTTTTTTCCATCACCTCTGAAGCCTTTGAATCAAAGCAAACAGACCTGAGAGGTTAGACTAGAAAAAGTTACAAATGGGCAGCTTGCTGCTAGTTGTTTCTGCTAAATTTTCTTCTATTTCAACATGAGCTAGATGGACTCCGTGCTTTAAATAAAGTCATGTCTGAAAGTGTCTCTTTGGCTGCAGTCAAAAACTCACATTGTCTTAATTTCAGCTTTTGAAGTAGATACTGCTCTAGATCAAAGGACGAGCAAAGCAACACAGATGGGGATGCAGGGTAGCAGAAAGCACTGCTTAGACAATATTTTGCAGGAAATCATGCTAACACTTTCTGAGTTCAGTATCAGGTTCTTGGGTTCTTCAGTACACCGCATCTACCTATTCATTATTAGTACAGACCACATCCTAAAACTGAGGGGAAAAAAGCAAAGCAGCTTAAAAGGAAATATGTAAAGTCTATGCAGGATCCAGACCCCTCTCTCAAAGTTGTGTTGGTTTGGCACGGCCTGGTTTTTGGTTGCAAGGGGCCCACAGAGGTGGCTCCTGTGAGAAGCTGCTGGAAGCTTCCACCATGTCCAGCAGAGCCAATCCCTGCTGGTTCTGAAAGATGGACATGCTGCAGGCCAAGGCTGGGCCAATGAGAGGTTGGTAACACCTCTGTGATGACAAGAGGAAAATCAAAACAAAGTCACACCATTTTGCTTCTAGTCAGAGAAGAGGAGGAGGTGAGAACATCTGAAGGAAAACAACATGGGGACACCAAGGTCAGTGGAGAAGGAGGGGGAGGAGGTGCTCCAGGTGCCGGAGCTGAGATTCCTCTGTAGGCCATGGTGAAGACCATGGTGAAGCAGCTGTGCCCCTGCAGCCCATGGGTCCACGGGGAATGCAGAGATCCACCCGCAGCCCGTGGGGGAGGTACCCACGCTGGAGCAGGTGGATGCCTGGAAGAGGCTGTGATCCAGTGGAAGACCCAGTGGAGAGAGAGGGGCCCTGCTTCCAGGCTGGAGCAGCCTGTCCTTGGAGGACTGCACCCCGTGGGAAGAGACCCACGGCGCAGCAGTTTTGGGAGGACTGTGTGCCTGTGGGAGGGACTCATGCTGCAGCAGTTTTGGCAGGACTGCTGCTCGTGAGATTTGGAGCCATGCTGGAGAAGTTCACAGAGAACTGTCTCCTGTGGGAGGGACCCCACGGCCTCACAGGGGAAGGACTCCTCTCCCTGAGCAGTGGAAGAAGAACTTGGGTGACGAACTGACCAAAACCCCCACACCCTGTCTCCCTGCGCTGTCGGTGGGAAGGAGGGAGGGGTTGGGGAAAAAAGGTGTTTTTAAGGGCTTCTTTCACTTCTCATTATCCTCCTCTGATTTTGTTAGCAATAAACTCACTTTGTACCTCTAAGCTGAGCCTGTTTTGCCCTTGGAGCATTTTCTTCTGGTCCTTACCTCAACTCACGAAGCCTTTGTTAAATTTTTCTCTCCTCTCTCCAGCTGTGGCAGGGGAGGTTGAGCGAGTGACTTTTGTGAGCACCTGGCATTTGGCCAGTGTCAAACCACGACAGAAGTCTTCCAGGAAGCCTTGATGGTACAGCAGAGTGTTTGAACATCCAGAAATAGAACTTAACGTGGAGGAGACACGAAAAGAGTGCAAATTTTTCTTCTGCACAGTTTCTATCTTATTCCATTCCTGTTTGCTATGAAAAGAGCAAACAACATTTTCAGCGAACAGGAGAAAGGTCTAAAGCTCAGCAACAGGCAGGGCATGAGGAAGATTAGGAGAAAGCCATCGGTTTCTTTTTCCTTCTTTTCCTCAACAGTTCTACGTGCTTTGGACAACCCCTTCACCCATAGCACAAGAACAAGACCAGATCCTGCAGCCCCAAGACACAACACACAACAGCAGTTCACCTTCTCCCAAGGCAAATGCTTTGGACAGTGCTACTGGACAAGTCTGCAGCCAGGGCAGAATTCTGGCTAAATTTAGACTAGAGATCCATAAAGAGTGTTCACTCTGTACACCTGACCAAGATTGGTGGAACTTGAGAAAAGGAATCTCTGAATGAAATTTGAAAGGCAGGAGACAGGCATAAGCAAGCTAGAAGCATAGGTTGGAGATCCACTCCATTTTAGACAAACAAAGACATATTGAAGGAAATTTTTTTAGTTCCTCTACACATTAGACTTCCCTACTGTGAGAGAAAGAACCAGCAAGAGTTCAGGAAGAATGAAACAGGAAATAGGTAAGAATTTCTTAGCTACAGCATCAGAGGGATGAGTTGCTAGGCATCTGCTCACACTGTGCCCAGATATGTGCTCTGGCCCACAACTACAAACTCTGAAAATGCTCAGTTACTATTAGTATAGAAGCATGAGCCCTGCAGAAGCACCAAGTTTAATAAAAATAGTGCATATACTTACAGTGAATAAGAAAACTTAACCAGGAAAAGCCTTTCAGACTGTAGATATTGGCTGCAATTTCGTACTGAATTTGCACTGGTATTCAACAGATCTGCCCTACTTAACAAAGGTACCTCCAGGGATTTTCAAACTCAATTCTCAATTTCATCAGAGCTGTTTTTTTCACCTCTTGTCTACCAAAAGATTTTAAAAGGCTAAATTAGGGTCATGCAGCTGTAAGCACACCACCGAAGTGCCAGACAGTGATCCTATTGTTATGCTGACACAGGGTCAGCTACCAGTGTGTGCTGGGGAGTCTCTCAACTCTACGGAGTTAAATGTGGCACCTTCCTAAGACCCTGGCTTTGGAGGTCTGTATCTAACTGCCGCCTGAGGGACAAGTGTATGTGCTAAAGCCCAAAACAGAAGTTCTCAAATACATTCCCAATTCCTTGGCCATGCCATATATCCTAGTCAAAGGGGATTGCATTACCTGAAATAAGCCCTGGTTCTGTGAAACCTTCTGTGTACCTTCTTGAGGTAACACAGAGCTTCAAGATTTCCCCCAAAGCAGGGGAATTCTGGTCACTACTCCCATATTTGATAACATAACAAGCAACAGGGAATATCTTCTGAAAAGGGATTTTCAAACATACACACTTTATTCAGCAAAAGCATAACAAAGATCCCTGTGATGTACTTTTCCAAAATTTTTCCATTCAGCCCATGGCACCAAGTTCCAGGATAATCTATTTCTGCCCAGTTTTGCCTTCTTACTGAAGGAGAACCATTAAAACAGAGCCCATTCTTTTGCCGTTTCCAGTTTCTTCTGTCACACGATCGCTCAGCCAGGACTTTGAAGTTAACTGCTATGCCTTTAAGTCCCAGCCTGCAAGACAACTTCCTTGCAACTCAGTAATTTCTATCAAAAAAAGATGCTGTAGCACCTGGACCAAGTCATTCAGGAAGCTAGTTGACCTTTCACATCCTTGCCAAATCTTCTCTGTGTTACCCTGCACCTCTTAAAACCTCTCTAAATCCATTTCACAGAGAGATAAGAAAGTAACAGAGAGGGCACAAAACAGCCCCAGAGCACAACACTTTGTGTTGGCTGTGGACAGTGAAAGTGGTAACTGGCTTACATAGAGTAATGAAGACTTCAGTTACTGTTGACAAGTCTCCCAATAGTAAACACTGGAATAACTTGCCTAGGAAAAACTGGAGTCTTCATCACAAGAAATCTTGAAGGCTAGCTTAAAGAAACACACTGAGAATATTTAAGATACAAATGATGTTGCCTTAGGGTACAGAGACATAGGGATAGATCATCTCTCAGAAACCTTTCATCCTGCATTATCTGTTAAACTGTTGTTTGCAGCCTGGAAAAGATACACCCAAGAACAGATTAAAGAGAAAGTATGGGGACTACACATCAATCACCAGCACCTTTGGGAAGTCATGTTAGAGCATTTCCAAGCAAAAAAAAGGAAAACAATGAGTGTCTGCTAAGTCATGTAACAGAAAAACATTCTCGAGTAGCTTCCTGCTGGTGCAGACAAAAATGGTCAGTAAATAACCAAGCTGCTGCTCAGGTTAGGATCTGTCAGCACTGTGAGCTATTTGCTCAAATACAGGCAGATTTCTAGAAGAAGTATCTTAGGAAAAGTGTCAGCATATCTATTTTGCACATACAGAGATGCTGTTGTTCCAGTGGTTTCAGTGTATCTGAAATGAGAACACAATAGGTTGTCATCCATCTGATCATAGCAAAGGGACCAAGTTGATCCAAAGAAAATAGATTCCTTCCCCTTGTCCTCTTAGAGTTTGGTTAGCAGGTCACCTCTCAGCCTGTACAATAACAGCATCACCTCCTTCAGAGCACACTGCAAACCACAGGATTATCCTTCTTCTGTAATTGTAATTTCTGAACACCTGACACATCTGTCAGGTGGATAGTGCTTGCTGTCCAGGCAGAAGGAGTATTTCTAGTCACTCCTGCAAGTATTCAAACTGCAAACAAATGAAGTTTTTGCATCAAAAAAACTGCAAAAGAAAGCAACAGGCACTGTGGAGCTCCCAAGGAGATTGGAGAGCAGGAGACTGGAGAGCTGTCTGCACCAGAGAATTACAAAAGGCATGGAGAGTCTAAAGAAGGACAAAATCAAGTCTCAATCCTGTCATTCGGGGACTAGAAAATGTTGATCAACACTTAGTAAGATAGTTATATTATGAATATAAAGGAAAGAGTAGTCTTATATATAAGTTAAGAGACAATTCAACTACATATTGCATGCTACCAGTTCTTGCTTTTCTGTTTGCTTATTCATCCCAAATAATCACATTTAAAATTCTTCATTCATGTATAGGCAGGATTACAGACTAATCTTACAAACCTCACTCCAGAGCTGAAAAAAAAAATTAATCTGTGCTGAGATGAGCTCCTACAACTACTTTATGGGTAGCTTTCAAAGGGCATCCCCTTATGGAATTGCAAGGATCCATCCACCTTCCGTATGGGATCAGTGTAAAACCTCTGTTTTTCACAGACTGGCCAAATACCATGCTTGCACTGTCTGCCAAAATCTGAGAACGTTGTGCTCATTACTCAGCTCCTGTGTAAGTAAAGCACTTGCAAATTCCCAAGGAGACGCACCAGGAAAGATTTGAGGACCCACAGTTTTAGCATTAGGAATATTCCTTTTTGCCAGGCCTTCAGCAGGCAGCTGGCTCCACCAGAGAGACCATACCGTTGAACTCCAGCACTTGGAATAGTTCATACAGCTACACCACAGATACTAGCCAGGGGTCTGACAATGCTTTCACACCTTGCCTTTCAAAAACAAATTGAAACTAGACTCACCAGTGCCTTGCTCACTGGGTCAAGGTGAGCCAGGTAACTCCCCATGGCCCCTCTTCTCTTACTCATTTGCCCACAGTCAGAAGGTTTCATTCTGATTACATTTCCACTTCAGATGCAGCTGAACTACATTTGAGGTTAGGTTAGAATAACTGACCCGCCTGAGGCTGCAAAGGAGAAAATGCCATGCTGTCCTGTTTTGTATCACACCCCTTGCCAGCCAGGACTGCATTCCAGGGCTAGGAAACCTAGGGTAAGTCCCAGTGGCAACAGTGGTGTGGGCACAGTGCCCCAGTGTGGGCACAGGCAGGGCAGAACACTCAGCTGCAGCACCTGCAGACACATCCTTGGGTAAAGCAGCAGCAACTGGCAACAGGTTCCTCTTGCTAGTGCTGTACTCTGAAGGTCCCTTGTCACAGGGACCTTCCTTCTGCATACTCAAATACCATCTCCAGCAGTGTTTCCAAGTAGGTCGAACAGGATTAGGAATCAGGGCCACAACTTTCAGCTCTTTTCTGTAGACAGGAGACTACTTCACTGAAAGCATAGGCAGGTATGCTAAAGAAGATATCTAGAGCCCTGCTTGAAAAACTTCAAACCTATTCTTTCCATGTTGTTACTGTTATTCTTAGAACTAATCAGATGCATGTTTATAATTCTTGATGCAAAGCCTTTCTACTGGCAATATTATACAGTTATGGCGGAAAGTGATGTCTCATGGATTACACTATGTTTTCACAAGTACAATGTAAACTGAAATTAGAGTGAGAACCAGGAGTTCCACTCCCCTCACAGCACTGACATACAAATAAAAATACTCCCAGCTGTTAAAGCACTGAGCTTAAATAATACGTGAATAGTACTCTCATTCTGCACACTCCAAGACACAAAACCCGTAATTAGTTAAAACTAATTCTGTTTCAGCCCTTATTTTCAAGGCCTGGCTCTGAGGTAATTAATACTTCATAATTAACTGCATGCAGAGCACATTCCAGGTTCTCCATAGGGATGGTGTCAAGAAAGAAAAAAATCTGGGGTCAGAGCAGACCACTTTATTCCAAGAATCAGGCATGTCTGGGTACTGAACCCACAGCCCTCCGTCCCTGGAATTGGCATTTGAGGTGAGAACTTAAGAGTAGAACCTCTCTGTCTCGGATGAGCCACATTTGTCTCCTTTGAAAGCCCATCAAACATGTCAAACATGTAGTAGGCATGAGGTGAGTCGTGCTCTTTTTTACTCTCTTCTCCAGTGACAGTGTTGGTCCTCACTAGCTGAGAAGAAATAGTCAGGTTTTTGCACTGGCCATTTCAGAATAGTGTGGCACCTTCAGTGTCCACTCAGCCCATTACAGCTACTTCATTTTGCTTTACTTTGTACAAATCTTCATAAATCTTCACAGACAATAAACCAGACATCAACAAGAAAAACTCCTCATCCACAGAGATTTTATGATCTCATTTCTCCCTTAATATTGCTCATAATTCTTTCTCATCCCTTTTTCCTTCTCAAACACACAGAGGAAGAATTTAATCTTTAAGGAGCCATTTTAATAATGTCAGACAAAAATCAAAGGAAGAAATCACAGATTATGAAAATACCTGATTCCATCATCTTCTGTTGTTTAAACATCACCATGGAACTTGCATGACTGACACCAAAATCACAAGAATCAAAAAGAAGATTCTGTCTGTTGTAGAAACTCAGATGTACTGATGGAGTTTGAGCATCTTTGCAAATATCAGGCACTTACAATCACTTACTAAAGACCATCAGTTCACCGGAACAAAACAGGTGATATGAATTAATGAGTAAAAGATAAATAAAATTCTTTAATTTAAAGCATTCCACTTCCAAGGTGCTAGCAGGTATATAATAAAAAGCAGGTACTCTGTGCCCACTAGGGAAAAAAAAAGAAAACAAAACAAACAAACAAACAAAAAATCCCCAAACCAAACAAAAAAAAAATTAAAGGAAAAATTGATCATTTGAAAACCACATTCTGCAGACAGGTTAGTCAGAGGCTATGGTTCCACCAAAGCAGCCTAAATTTTACATATGTCATTGTACTTATCAATGTACTCTAAGTCTTTAGAGACAGCAATAGGGAAGCAGTAAATTGGCTTTCTAAGAGGGGACAGATGCAGACCACAAGGTCCCTCTCCATGTTACCACTGTTTGGACCAGCTGGCATTTGAGTGCTCTCTTCCAGTTTTCTCACTGCTCCTGTAAGAAATCAACTGAAATTTCCCCAAAGTTACTTGCATTAAAAAAATGAGGTCCACTCAATTCTGGCAGTAAGCCCAATAAGATTAAAAAGATGTTGATACTCTAACCAGGTGATTAAAGAAGCTGAAAGTGTCTTGTCTATTGGCAAGTCCACTTAAGTGAAACCAGCAAGGTAGTGGGGGGCTGTACGCCCCTTTTGTAGGCTCCTCTCCAGTTGCAAAACACGGTAAAAAATAAAAGCATAGGAAGGTTACTGTAGTGTAAGTGGTGTACAAGGACTACATTTTTACTAGACTGATGGAAACATTACCTTCCAGTTGAGTTCAATTTCACAGTCCAAGACAAATTTCAAAGCTCCAGCTTTTATTTTTAAAAAGAAATTCAATATTTAACTGAGAGATTTAAAAAAAAAGTCTTTGAATAATTTAAGAAGTTGCCTCACCGAAACAACTTCTCTTTTTCGAAGACTCGGTGTTAATCAGTATGGTTTGAGGGAAAGGGAAGCAAAGAGGGAGTGGGAAGATAAAGAAATACTCAAATCATTATAGATGACGCATCCATAGTTCTCTAACAAAGAGTGGGGGTTTATCAGTTTCATGCTGTAGGGTTGCATTGATATTAGGTTCATCTACAAATTCTATTTCGCATGCCTGGGCGCTGCAAGGAGAACGCTCCAGCTCCAACACTGTTACGTTGTTTGGCACCGATGCAACAAGTACATTACTTGGAACATAAAGGGTCAGCTGAGGACCACGGGCTGGCCAGTAGCGACCAAGATTAAAGCCATTGATCCAAATTTGCCCCTGTTAGAAAGAAAAAAAAAAATTTTAATAATCTGTCAGAGGTGAAATGACAAAATAGATTTAAGCATAACACTCAATATAGTAACAACTCCCTTCATCTTTCAGTTTGATTGAACACATGGATAGAAAATCTGTACAAGAAAATGCTAATGACAGTCAGAAGAACCTAAATTCCCTGAGCAGTTAAAGCCATCACTAATATTTAAAAAGAAAGTAGTAAAATACGACAGTAATTCCAAATATGATAATAATTAGAGAAAAAACTGAAGGCTCCTTGCACTGATTTTTGTCCCAAGTTTAAGACCAAAACAAATCTGAAAACTGTATTTGCTTGAAGCTAATTGTTAAAAGGAGAATGAATGCACAGAAGAAAAAAGCATATCCTAATGCTGTTATGGTTCTCTGTACAAGTATAAGACTACACTACCTTGGTAGTCCCTGTTCTGAGATTTCAAGGGCAAGATACAGATTGTCTAGACACATGAAATTCAGATTTCTTTTTTACTTGTAATAGCTTAGTCGACAAAAGTACTTGTGAAATCACACTGCAAGAAAGTACTGTTGTACTTGCATACAACCATTAAAAAGCTTTGGGGATCTGCTAGTATTATTTTAAATTCAATGAGACTGTGGCATAGAAACTCTTAAAATTGCTTTTTATAGCTGAGGTGGTCAGAATCCCTAGTTCAAAACACTGTCCTAACATCATAAATACCTTAAGTTCAAAAGATTTAAAAAAAAAAATGGGCAAGGAGAAAAAGGTAAAAAGTCAAAACACTATCTACCACAAAATAGACACACTGAAGTGACATAAATGCAGATTTTTCCAGAAGTCTATAAATTGGCAAGCTGCAGAATGTTTAGTAAAACTGTGAACTGACTCTTACTGAGTCATGCAGCATCTTGGTTCTTAAGCAAGACAGAAAGGAGGATATACAACTGATTTGGATGAATAATTTTCTTTTACTCCTCCAAAGTGTCCTTTCACTGGATATCTAACAAGAGTTCAGTGTGAAGAAAAGGGATGGGAACAGGTAACTGCATCCATGTGTTTCCCTCTTGCTTTGGTCTTTGGTGATCAGAATACAGAAGAAAATCAGACTCATGGCATGGAAGTACACTGATAAATATAATAAAATTGTCTGAATCAGTGAAAAGTAGGACTTTTACTGCATTCAGTGATTTCTAAAGTTGTTTGGGATAGCTGCAATTAGAATATTTTAACATGATTTACAGAAGCACAATTGTAATGTAACAAGTATTGCCATTCAAGCTGCTTTAGTGGTATTTTTCTAGACTTTCCTTTCAGGTATTTATGAAAAAAAATTCTATGAAACTCACAAGAGAAACTTTTCAAGGAGTTAGCAATGTACTAACGCAGTTGAGTTATTTCGCCTCTGTATCTACTTCCGTGGTACAAGATCCTATCTTGCACTGTTCTGCCAAAGTGTTAACAAACCTTGACCTCAAATGTGTTTTTCTCAAATCAGGTTTATCTTTATCCAAGCTCACTACTTTGTGTAGTAGGTTTAGAAGAAAACATGGTATGAATGCAAACTCCCTCCAAACAAGATGGATGAGTGAATGTACCCACCAGAGAGCAGCCCTCCTCCCACAGAGAATGACAGTAACCTGTGGGAAGTAGGTGTTTACTGTAGGAATCAATTGCATTAGAGTTCTGATGCATGAGATATGATCAGACAGGTCTCTGTTTCTGATCTGAATCAGTCACTGGTTGTAACTCCTTCTTCCAGTAAAGCTAAGAACTTAAGTTTCTCAATTCCAAACTGTCTCTGTTAACATTGCAGTTTCTAAAGTCTGCACACTCAGGAATTTGTATGCCCTAAACCAGCAAATTATGATGCTACATACACTACTAATAAATATGCCCTAGACAAAATAAAAGAGGGGGGAACTTTATCTTCACTAGCAAGACTTCCTTTAGCAGGGACAGCAACTACAGCCCATGATTCCACAGAAAACAAGAACAGTCCTGACTCCAAATCCTCTTTTCTGCTGAAGAAGAAAAGGTCCAATAAATCTAACCATTCACTCAGTGGCATGTATGCTTAAGGGCATCATGATTCTTCATGTGAGGGTGAAGTAAGTTTTATTACTAGTGAAGGGTTTAAAAAGCACTGAAGGCAAGCAAGCTACAACATAGGTCATGACTGTTAATGCTGCACCCTTCCTTCCTGGCTGTCCATCATGCTATATTCCTCGCCTTCGCAAAGGCAGAACCATCATTAGGACCTTAAGTTTTCTTGGTAAGTGCTGCTTCTGTGGTTTTTCAACTACTCAAATAGGCGAGTTTTAACCCTTGTTAAGAATCCCACTCCACACTTAGGCAATTTACACAGCACCACTCAAGGAACTAAGGCCCAGATACAGTGGGACCTGAGTGGAATTTATACTCTTTAGGGCCCTCTGCCTTAACGGCATTTGCTGATTTGTAAAGTTATCTGAAAGTCTCAGTTTCCAGGTATCTTATTTAAAACTCTTGTCCAATCCATATAAAGCTTGAAGGATCAATTCAACAGCCATACTTAAGTTCACCTGGAACTCTTACCAGGACTGATTTACAGAGTATACAAACTGTGTAAAACAGAGGTTTCCATAGATCAGAGGAAAAGATTTCCACCAATATGTTAAGAATTCTTGGACTACCTTGCTGTTTTAAATAGAGTTTGCCAGCTGGCAGGTATGGCCACCTTGCTTCCTGAAGATTTATGACTGATGGGATCACGGAATTTACTAAAAAGGTCTCAGATTACAGCTGCCATGAAAAAAAGCTATTGATTAATTCTATTCAGTGATTGTGTGACATGCACACATATGGGAACAAGGACTAAGTCAGACTTCCTCATCCAAGCTCAGTGTCTGCAACACCAAGTGCATGCAATGAATCACAGCCTCCCATATATTGTGAAATGCTTTAACTACAATACTAGCTGTGAAGACAGATCAACAGCAACTCCTTCTCCAGCTTTATTTTAATAGCAGAAAATAAATTGTTTCAGAAAAGACGAATTTTGCTACCTAACACTGTCACAGGCACTTCCCTAAAGCCTGGACTTAAACGCTTAGGCTTCCAAGAGGAGTGGCACTTCAGTGCACACACTCTGTTCCCTGTGCCTCCCACCAGGTAGCTCAGTTGCTCCTCACCCATCCTGCATGCTGGTGCTTTCAAACATGGCACTGTGAAAACACACTCCTTCCTGCTCTAGCTATGGTCCAGCCCTCTGAGAAGTTCCCACTGGCAGAGATCTGCCCACAAGCTTCTCACAGCAGTGCCCTCTGATCCATTCAGTCAGGTACAGGTAACCTTCTTCATGCACTATGTCCG
The DNA here is from genome assembly GCA_013399875.1 of Gymnorhina tibicen. Lineage (NCBI taxonomy): Eukaryota > Metazoa > Chordata > Aves > Passeriformes > Artamidae > Gymnorhina > Gymnorhina tibicen. The sequence continues at coordinate 4,435,485 of VXAZ01007128.1, read as the reverse complement.
TATCTGTGGGTACACCACCAGCCACTGAATCCAACACTCTTTATGCTTTGCAACAGGATCCATAGCTCCTCACTCAGCACCTCAAATACTTTCCAAAAAATCCCCTCACAACTAAATGCAACATTTCTAAACAGCTTGACAGTTACTCTTTCTAACTCTTGAAAAAGGATGGGTTGGCGGGGTTGCTTTGGTTTGGGTTTTTTTTGTGATGCTCCACTTTCTAGATCAATACCATGTATCTTTTGAACATGTTTCCCTTCTCTTAATGTCTTATCTCTACATTTACTTAAAGCAAAGCATCAATTTCTTAGTAATTGAAATATATTTGAGACACCCACCACTACGACCAACTTCTATCCATCTAAGAGAGGTGGACTTTGATTGTCCATAGAAGTTTCAGTAGATTTCTAAGTGGACTTTGAGGTTTTTACAGCAAAAACTTGTACCTTTGTCCAGCCAGGAAAATTGACATAGGTGTCTTGAGGCAAGTCTGGAATCCCTCCAGGAATCGAAAGAGTACCAGTGTAAAATGTAGCTACTTCGTAACTCAGTGATTTGACAGCAGATCTCTTCAGGTGATCAAGGCGATAAATAATGTCAGAGTTCACTGCTCCATCTATGTCTAGAGGATAGATTTCCCATCCAACAAGTATATCTTGAGCAAGAGTTACATTTGAAACTAGACCCTAGGAGGAAGAAAACAAACCAACACAAAAATATAATTTGCTCATGTTATTGAAGTTATTTGGCTGTAACTATAAATCAGTCACGAATAAAAACTGAATCAAAGTAACAGCTGGCTGCCAATCTGTGTATGAAAAAAACAAGCATCTGGTGTTCACCAAGTTATAAGCTTTGCTTAAGAATAAAGGGCTTCATTTATTCTCTGTGAAAGATCTGTTCCTCTTCAAAGTTTTAGGCTTTTGTTGATACACAAGGTTTTTTTTCAAATTCTTTTCCTGTAACTGGGAAAATTTCTGTTTTGCTTTAACATGACCATGATTCCAAAACCTGAGACTTAATAAAAAGGAAAAGCAACATGAAATATCATTAAGTCTGAGGCACTATCACTTGGTAACAGTGAGTCACTAACCCAAGACACTAACTTGTGCAATAGCAGAGAAAGTGGTACTTACTTCCTACAGATCTTCTCCAGATAAGACAAAGGATCATAAAAATCAGTGCACATGCCTGATTCAGCGAAATACTTTCAGCTTGCAGTCAGCTTCAAGCCCATGGAATCCCATCTCATTTCTATGGGACCACCTACACAGTGGTTCACAGCACACCAGGGTACTTGCACGCCAAATGCCAAAGCAAGGCAAGGTCATAATTTTAGAAGAATGAAAAGAACATCAAGTTACCCCTGCACACACCCTAATTTTGTTAGAGTAAGAGTTCCTAAAGTGGTGTTTCAGTGCAATGCAAGGGTTTGATTTTAACTGCTTGAATAGACCCTGCATAGAAGCTGGTTTTCAGGGCAACACAAGTTATGTTGCAAACACCACACGTCAGATAGGAACAAGTAAAACCACAGTTTCTATGGCTTTGGAGAGCTGACACTATGTTGTGTGTATGTTGTGATATCTCACAAGCATTGCACTGTCTCCACAAGGCTCACTATCTGTGCAAGCACTAAGTGGTTTTCTCTTCCTTTACCTAATGTCCACTTTACAGAACAGGAGCTTATTTTTCTTATGTCAAAATAAAATATCTGCAAGTGTCAAAAGTTAAGTGACAAAACTTTTCTATACAACCTAGACTCTACTCTGTCTAGCAATCAAATGAAGTAATGCAATGTAACTTTAGGCTGAACCTTCTAACCTGCCTCCCTAAGCTCATCTGTAGGCACTATGAACAGTGTGATTTTTCAAATTATATGAAGTGCTACTGAACATTCTTACTTAGGTCTGCATAAGAATACAGATTCAATGGTCCTTAACTGGAGAAGATTTGTAGGAAGTAAATACCACTTTCTCTGCTATCGTACAAGTCAATGTCTTGGGTTAGTGACTCAGTGTTACCAAGATGTGGATATAAATTTTCCAAGTAAAACTGAGATATAAGTGGCAGTGTGCGTGTGAGAAGACACATAAAAAACCAGAAACCACACTCTTCCTTCGTGTCCTTTAACAACATGACTTAGATCAACAGGATGTTTTAAAACCAAAATCCTTTTAAGATTCCTTTCCAAAAGCTAGATGCTTAGATCCATTTCAAGCTCAAAAAAGTGATAAAACTCCAGCCAAACAAAACCCTGAAAACCTATCCTCTTTGCTGAGAAATTCAAGGCTTCACAAGGCAGGAATGTCTTCCCCTAACTTGATTTTCAAAAGCACATGAATTTTTAAAACCCAGGGTATCATTACGCCCAGTTTTCAAAATCAACACAAAAGAGAGCATGAGGGATGGATTCTATGGGAAGAAGCAATGCACATAGTCCAAAGCTACCCAAGGAAAGTTGCCTTTTCTACACAGAAAGATCCTGCTTTTAGAGGATTATTTTCACCATGGACATGTCTCTTAAACCTGCTTTCACTCTTAAATTGTTAAAAGGTATAAGAGTGAATTTCAGCTCAACCACAGCAATTGAGCACCTCCCTAATCCAGCCTCTAAACCTCTATTCTGTTACCTTAATTTAGCACTAAGAATATAGGTTTCCTTATCATCTAACCTGTTAATAAATAAATAACTAAAAGCAAATATTTCTGCTGCTTCAACATGAAGGCAAAACTCTGGGGTACTAGCTTCCTTCCCCTGCCACTCAGATAAAGGCGAAGTATCTTGAAGAGACAGTATGAACACAGTTGGCACTACTGCTACCTACTGTTCCTAATAATATCAAAAATCAAAAAAAAAGGCATGCTGTGAACCGTACACAGCCCAAACATAATACAAGACTGACGTCTACAGCACTCCTGTCTTTTATCGACTATCATGCAGCACTGGGGATCCTATTAAGCCTAAAATCAGAAAAGTTTACTTTTTGCACCTGCCCTTCCTACTGTTACCTTAGTGGCACCTCCATGGTATTGGGTTTACATGGCAAGGGTTTTCTAGCAAGGCGAAAACAGTGGGGGCTTTTCTGAGAAGATGCCAAAAGCTGCCCCATGCTAGACAAAGACAGTCCCAGCTGACTCTGAAACAGACCCACTGCTGAGCCCATCCGTGATTCTGGGAGTGCCTCTATGATAACATATTTAAGAATAGAGTTCCCCAAGCTGAGTCTGTTTCGTCCATGATGGTAATTTCTGAGTCATCCCCTTGTCCTTATCTTGAACCACAAACCCTTCATTGTATTTCCCCCCCTCTCCTGTTGGTGGAAGAGGAGTAACAGAATGGGCACATGGCTTTGTGGGCACACGGCTGCCAGCCAATGTCAACCCACCACAGCCACTCATGCATGGAGGTGACAGTCCTGAAGTGTAGCACACACCCAGAAGCACAGGGAAGCTTTCTGATAATTCTCTAACAGCTGGTCAGTCCGGGGGAACTGGCACTTCTGCGTGCTAAAGTGCTCGTGGACAGCCTTTCCCAGCCACACTGAAAATATTGCAATATTGTATGCTGCTGACAAATGAAATGGGACAAGAAGAAAGATACAAAGGTGTATTTATGTACACATACATACATCCCCCCCAAAAGCAATCCCAGGATTCACAAGCCTCAAAGTGCAATCAAGTTCTGGACCAATTTCCAACCTGGTTTTGGAGTTTATAGAAACAATTTTAAAATTGTTATCTACAAACTCAATTGAACTGGAAAATCCTGTGGGTGACACTTTGGCTGACAATGTAAGTGAACAAACAAAGTTTAAAAGATGTCTAGCAGCTTTTAATTTCACATTGATTTCAGTGACTGGAAAAACTCAGATGGAAACTAGTGAGTAGTTGTATTTTAGGTAAAGTCACAGCTGTCTAATCCTGATCTTTTTGCTCTTTCTAATTTACTACATTCTTTTTAAACTGTGGAAAAGAGGAAAAGCCATTACATTCCAATAACTCAGTAGATTTTACTTACCTTAAAGTCATTATTGTATCTACCAAAGTTGACTCGGCCCATATTCTCTACCAAGATGTCCAGATTTGCTCCAGCCTGCCCGGTTATATTTATCTTCAGTGATTTGTCCCTTTCAAGGACACCCTGAGGTACCTATATGAATTGCAACAAGAGGAAGAAAACAATAACCACTGAAAACCAAAAATACCCTGTTATTCGTTTTTTCAACTTGCATGAAGAAATTAAAAGTGACAAGGGAAAAAAAAGAGTAAAAAAACCCCTTTCCTTTCCCCCCCTCACATGTGAGTGTACACACACACAAAGAGCTTCTACATCAACATTCACATTTCAGTACCTCAACTGGATGTGCTAGTGGGTTTTGATGCACCTGATTCACAAAAAGTAAGTTCTCAAATTTAGTCCAGTGACTGAAAAGATTTTGGTAATATCAGTGATTTAAAGGGTATTATCTTCTAATTAAGTGTGCATCAATATTTAGTTTTATTCATTCTTACTCCCACAACACCTGGAAAGAAGAGCTTGATCTGGACACACAGGTGATGAGAGTTAATACAAGTCAAATATTCACTCAGAACTTGACTGTAAAATCTATGAATTTATATTAATTGTCACTAAGCAGGGCCAAAACCCTGCTTACAGGAAGAAAGACTAAGTTCACTTTCTGTAAAATAAACTTTTTCTTTTTTTTTTTGAAACTGTGGTTTGGAGCCAGTTTCATAAGGTAAGACATAGGCTCAGGCTCCCTCCTCCTTCCATGCTCAAAGGAAGCAAAAAGAGAGTAATAACAAAAAATCTTTGCAAATACTGCAGAAAGCCACAAGCATACATATCAGTAACAGACTCCACATAACTGCAAGTAAATCTGTTCTCTGGGTTTTTTATTCACTTAAGTCATGAATCTGTATCAACATTCAAATATGTCAAAAATGGCAAGACAATATATAGTCATGTTTTCAGAAATACGAAATTGATCTGGTATGGATTAGCTATATACTTCCTTATTTTCCTCACATGATTAAGTAAGATTGGGGTTGCTTTGGTAATCTGGAGAAAGGAGTTAAAAACCCCCCAGTCTGCATCCATGACTTTCATGAAGGCCACTGATGGCAGAAATTAATACCAGCAAACAATGTTTTTACCCCATTGACAGAGACATAGGCACGATCATGGACTCCATTTAAAGGTGAAGACAGTGGTGTTGGCTCCATGCAGTTCTTTGGAAGTGTCGTTCTGTACAGTACAAACCCAAAATACTAGGAAGAGAAAAGAAAAGAGAAAAACCCCAACAGGTTAATGAACCAAGTCATACTGTAGTTTCAACTCAGGTCATGAATTAAAAACATCCCACATTTCTGCCTACATGCTTGGACTGAAATGCTAACTTTCAATCACTTCAGATAGTGACTATCACAGACACCATTTCAGATCAGAGTTTACTTTGACCTTTAGGTGACCTTTAAGTAAACTGGTGAAAATCCCTTAATAACTGAGTTTATATAAAAAATTCGCAACTTCACTTCTCACCTAGTGCCTATAAATTGCTATATTCATCAAGTCAACATCATCTAATTATCTTTAAATACTACATGGTTTACATGAGGAACATTTTAAAATATTTTTCACTAAGTTGCCCATCAGGAATGGAAAAAAACAAGTCATAGCCATTACTGAGACCTTAACAGGCTGGAGAGTTGGGTGGAGAGGTAACCAATGAACTTCAAAAAAGGCAAGTGCAGGGTCCCGCACCTGGGGAATAATAATCCCATGCACCAGCACAGGCTGGGGGCTGATCTGATGGAAAGCAACTCTGTGGAGAAGGACCTGGGGGTCCTGGTGGACAACAAGATGTCCCTGAGCCAGCAGGGCCCTTGTGGCCCAGAAGGCCAATGGTATCCTGGGGGCATTAGGAAGAGCATTGCCAGCAGGTCAAGGGAGGTGATCCTGCCCCTCTACTCAGCCCTGGTGAGGCCACATCTGGAGTGCTGTGTCCAGTTCTGGGCTCCTCAGGAAAAGAGGACATAGAACTACTGGAGCAGATCCAGCAGAGGGCTAGGAAGACAATAAATAAAAAAAAAAGTCTCTTAAGAACCTGAAAATTAACACTTCACAGAGGAGAGAAATCAAGGTGAAAGTCTAGACAGCACAGACACCTACATCCACGGGAAGAAGAAAACCTCAGGTGCAAACAGGAGCACTGTAGAATATGGAAAGGCCTCCAATGCAAAAATCCTGGATACCTTTATAATATTGTTACTTCTGTGCTGGATAAAGTGTAAGACATGGCATAAGAAGAGTAATACCACAGAGGATTGTTCAAATAAACTTTACAAAATTACTGCAAAGCGCCTACTGAAGGAATCCTCACCTGCTTGAGCTCAACGAAGGTCAATGGGTAAGTGCTTCTCACTGGTCCCGAAGGTGACAGTCCATCAAGAACCTCCAACACAGTGCCCACCTGCAGCACAGAAAAGGCAGATACATGAGGGTCAGTAAGTTTCAGTCCAAACGTAACAGCTTGCACATCCAGCCACCCACGCCAGCTAGCTGCACGTGTCCAGAAAGATAACAAATCTTTACACCATCTTTGCAGACACATTTAAAATACAATACAGCAGAGACAACTGATGAACTCTGAAAGAAACATGCTACATGTAAAACAGTGTTTTAAAAAAAACCAGATGTTCTAGTTTTGCTATGCATTCATAAATATAAAAGTGACCCCTTATTCGTTAACTAGAACTAACCCAGGAGTTTCTCACAAAAGTTCTATAAACAAACACAACTGCTCTGGATGATTAATACAAAGCAATATATTATCTAAATTTTGCTCAATTATACTTAGATTCAAGCTAGAGAAAATGCCACTGATTCTCACTGGAATCATTCTGAGCTGAGTAGGGATATAGTTTAATTCCATCAAGAGCCATCCAAGACGAATTTACCCTATTTAGTCTTAAATGATTTTAGAAACTCTAAGGCTGTAATTCAGCTGTCTCATGTAAGTAGCTGGACTGATTTTAATGAGGCTGGGAGCAAGGTTTAGGCTACTCCCACATGTAAATACCTTGCTGAATAAGGACTTAGATGTGTACAATTAAATTGCCTTTTGTTGCCATCTGCAATTTCCTTTTGTGATTATGGAATTTTCTACCCATCTACAATTCTCTCTCAAAGACCACTATCAGTTTTAGGTTGGTCAGAATGCACATAATATGCCTAGTGTGTTACAAGCTTAAAAAATCAATTGCATGCAATTTTTCATGAAAGATGTCGGTCTGTTTCACCAGAATTACTATCACTGTTCAGTGGTAACTACACATTAGACATTCAAATACCTCTCATATATCAGATTTACATTCAAATGCTTAATTAAAAAAAAGGTGTTTAAAATCATGTAAAACTGTATAATGTAAGAGCACTCACAGCAATACAAAGTTCTGAAGGTACTTCAATAACAGAAATATTGAATTTTTGCAGAACTTACATGAAAGTTGTACTGAAATATTAAAATGTACATACAATATTTTGCAGTGATGCAACAGAAGCCAGCATGAATTGTCTATGTACACATAATTAAGTCTGCAGTTTTGGCTGGGATACAGTTAATTTTCTTCACAGTAGTTAGTATGGGGCTTTATTTTGGATTCTTGCTAAGACTGTTGATTACAGAGGGATATTTTGGTCATGCTGAGCAGGGCTTACACAGAGTCAAGAACTTTTCTGCTTCTCTCACCAGAGAGTAGGCTGGGGATGCACAAGAAGTTGGGAGTGAACACAGCCAGGACAGCTGACCCCCACTGACCAAAGGTATATCCTGTACCATATGTTGTCATGCTATGCACTAAAAACTGGGGGAAAAAGGGGGAAGGGGAGATGTTTGGAGTGACAGAGTTTATCTTGCCAAGTAACCAATACACACGAATTGCTCAAAAGGTGTGTGACGTGGCACTCTGGAACACGGTTTAGTGAAGAACGCAGTAGTGGCTGGGTTAACACTTGGACTCAACAATCTCAGAGGTCTTTTCCAACATTAGTGATTCTATGATGGAGCCCTGCTTCCCTGGGGAAGGCCAAATGCCTCCCTCTGCAAAGGTAGCGAATGAGCTCCTTATTTTGCTTTACTTATGTGTGCAGTTTTTGCTTTACCTACTAAACTGTCTTTATCTCAGCCCACAAGCTTTCACACCTCTACCTTTCCGATTCTCTCCCCCACCCTACTGGGGGAGAGAATGAGTGGCTGCATGGTGCTCAGCTGCCTACCAGGATTAAACCACAACAACCACGTAGACATAGATCTAAATAGACTTTTGAAATGAGCTTAACTCTAGCTAAGAACAAATAAGCAAAAGGATGCCATAAGTATATAAAAGATAACATCAACGCTATCTGGAGGATGGGTCACCCTCACTAGCCCACAGCTAAGCATGTTCACTTGGGCAAGAGGACTGCTGGTCAAACATGACTTGCAAAATTTTGATGAAAGTAGTTTGCTCTTATGTTTTCAGTTTAAACATTGTACCTAAAATAGCAATCATCTTTCACAGAGTAAAATTTCCCAAACATTCCAGACTATACACATGGTCCATTCCTTATCTTGTGCTTCTCCAAGGGAGCCAGTAACATTACAGCAATATGCAGGACTTGTCAGGCCACAGGACAGACTGAATTACCAGGATGTCAGCAAGAGCTGTGAAGCAAGAGATGCACAGACACTGACAGAGGTAATTAATAGAATTTAACAATCCTCTGGGGATTAATAATCTTAGCCTCAGTTGGACAGCGAAACCAGAAATGAATACAAGCAGCATTAAGACATAGTCACTTGAATGAGCTACTAAGTGGCAATGAATGCTGCTTTGTGCCTTGCTGACCTGAGTATTACCAGCTTGTATATTTGTCTGACTTTTTTTTTTAAGTCCCTGCTACCAAAGGGCTTCTATTCTGAATGCGGGTTAACCATGTATGATTCCCTTAGGTATTGCAAGAAGCTTGTTTCTTTGAAACTTCAGTAGTTCATTTTTGTTCAGCTTTTCAGTCTTCTGTGGTACATACAAAAAAACCTTCAAGACAAGATCTGATCTTGCTTCAAATTCCTGTTGACTGCTACTTAGTGGACAATCAGTATCACAAGAGATATTTAACAGTAAACTTAAAAATTACAAATACTGTCAGGAACTCTTAAAAGCAACCTGTAAAACAACAGATGACTACTAATAGAAACAGCAATGCTTTTTTAATCCTCCAAAGCAAAGTCTTCAAAACCCAAGTGTAAGGTCAAGCATCAAAGAAAAAAGGAACAAAATACCTCCAAACAGGAATATCAACTACTGGCAGCACCCTGTTTGCTTAACCCCTTTCTAGCCCCAACACACACCAGCACTGCCTGCTACTTGCTATTGCTTGAGCTATTCACATCCTAAGAACTGAGTGCATCTCCAGAACATAGGAGTCTGCAGGCTGCTGTGCTAGGGCAAGCACTTACTTGTGACCAAGCGCTCCTCAGGGCCCTCCAAGTGGTGACCAGAAATTACCACCTGCTCACAAGCCTACACAGCCATGTGGACACATTGCAGGCACTAAGACCCATTTATTTCCCTCTGGAAACAATGCTTCCCAAGTTCTGGGTCTTAAATCCTCAAAACCTATCATCTTGTTCACACTTCTCGAGCCCATCTACTGTGGTTCTGCTTTTGCTTGCCCTCATTCCCCATCTTCAACACTTCTCTTTTCCATCTATGCAACAGGGTTTTTTCCTTATCACCTGCTTTTGCCTTCTGCTCTTATATAGCAATGTCAGTGTTTCCAGCATATTTTAATAAACTATATTCTTCCCACCCAGGAGGATTCTTTAAAATAAATCAGTAACTCAAAATGAACAATTGCCTGATCAGGGGAGTTGGTACTTAAGGATTGAATTGCCAAAGAATATCTTGTGGAACAAAAAGACAGAGAACAGCCTGCTCTGGTTACATGTACCTCTGTAAAGTACAACATATGATGCCTGAAAATACTCCAGAGTCTCCTTTCTCTCTTTCTTTCTGCAAAAGTGTCAAGGGAGTTGGTTCACTGGAGTAGATGCAATGCTCTCCATGGCAGACTGACTGATGGACCTCAGCTGCAGAGTGAAGATCCACATAGTACCTGTGGTAGCACTGACTGTCACTGCAAATGACGTAGCTAGGAAGTTTACTGTTACCAAAGCTAAGTGCTATTATTTAGAATATTCCCTCTCTGATAATTCACCAAAATATATTCAGGCTTCTCCACACAACAAGACGCTTGGACCTGGTCCCAGCTGGGGCTAGAAAGGAGTTGGGAAGGCAGCTTTGGGCTGACACAGTACAAACACTCTGTGATTGGAGACTTGTCACGTGTTGCAGGGAAACCCAGAAGAGTAAACTGCTGCTGAAGTTAAGCAATGGGTCCCAGAGCAAAAGGCTGCCTTCTCCAACAGTTCCAGAGGCTCTCAGTGCAGATGGCAGTATATGTACAGGCATGACAGGAGCCTTACATCTGGCAGTTTAGACATGCCATCTGGATTCCTAAAACTGCTGCCTGGAGAGTGAAAAAAATCAGAAAGTGTAGAAGGTGCAGGTGAGGTCAAAGATAATGATATTTGAGCAAGTTTGGTCATCTGACTCCTTTGTGAGAGTCCAGCAGCATTCATTTCTTGAAGGCATGAAAGAGAAAGTTCCTCATTCTAGTTAAACTGGGCAGCCTTATCTGTGAGCCATGAACATTGACAAGATGGGAGAGTCAAAATCTGATAACTGGGCTGACAACTGCTTGCAGCCTAAGACAGCAGCCACAGTGGTGGGTGTAGCAATAAGAACCACTGCCAGTTCAGTGAAACCTCATATGGCAAGAACTCAAAGGTTGTTGAAAGTGATATGATCTGTTTCAACTTCACAGGTGAACCACTTTTATGCAAAAAGTATTTCTGCCCACCACTCGAGCAGAATGACTTGAAAATGCGCGCAAAGCCTTATCACTATTAAATTTTGCAATGCTTCAGCTGCAGAGGGTAACATATCAGATACACCACTAATTGGAAAATAACTGTCAAACTGAAATTACAAAGTCAAAGCATTAGGAGCTATAGTATCCAACATATCAACTGCAGTAATCCTCCCTCTCAAAACTGGTCTGTGCCCAGCAGAGAGAATACAGCCAAAATCATACCTGCTGTCTCTTCTGTTGCCCATTAAACTATCCACGTCACTCACTGCAGGAACCTAGCTCTCAACTGTATCTCACAGAAAATTGTCCTTGGTCCTAAAATGATGGTGCTATGGTCAAACCCCAAATAGACAATAGCTATACCACTGTTGTCAGACACTATATAGCAAGGCTGCGTTCTGAATGCTTAGTTCTGCATGCTTTTTCCTCAGCAGGAAACTGATTTAATTTCTCTCATCAGCTACAGATTTGCACAAATCTTGTCAGAAAATTTATCAACAAGACTTTCAGATTTATCCAAAATGTTGCACATTAAAAAATGTAAACACCTAGAAGTATTTAAAATATGTATATCGTACTTTTCCTTCCACTTTAGAGGCATCACCAGCTACAAAAACACTCTTTACTTGTAAGTCTCACTGTAACATTCCCCCAGCTACATTACTGATACATGAGTTATCTTTAACAACTATGATTCTGTTGTGTTAATAATATATTAATTTCAGTTTAGTAAAGCTTCAGGCATATACTGCATATTGTAAGCAGTATCTTTTTACATCCAGGTAAGATGCATTTGATCATTTTCTAATACGGGCATGATTCCTAACTCCCAAGCTCTGCTCCCTCCTTCCTCCAAGTTTGCTTTCAAGGTTTTTGTCTTTATTTTGTAGGATATCTAGAGCCTGTTCTGACACCCTTATAAACATTTTTTGTAAAAAGCAAACAGCATTATGAAAAAATACACAGTGTATTACAGATGTTAATTTACCTTCTGCAAGCGAACCTTCCCATATGCAAATTTGGGTGTTGTTGGAGGGATAAGACCTTCTGGTAACTGCTTATACTAGAAAGAGAAGGAGAAAAAAAAGACACACACACACACAAAAGTTAAATACAAACACGCTTTAACTCAATTCTCACTTTATACTTCACAGCTTACAAAATCAGAACTTTGGCTTAAAGTAAATAACTTCCCTAAAGGTTACAGCTGCATCTAGTCTTAAGATGAAGATTTTTTTTTTTTAAGAAAAAATCTGACTTGATCACATATGGCAAACAATTTTTATTAACTATTCAACTCTAGGTAAAGGTAAAAAGCATAATGAACAAAGTGAGCTGCCAAAAAATCCCAGTGCCCTTGGAGCCCTCCTGTGGCTACAGCCTGAGTTACTGTCTTCCACAACTTTTCTGCAGTCCTCTCCCCAGTTCATGGGAGCTTGAATAAACCTTTCTAAATCTGTAGGACAGTATTTCCACCTGACCTTTCATCAACAACACTTCCTTATAGGAAGTATTAGCCTCTTGTGCCTTTTCCTTTCAGTGTTACAATATCCCACCACCACCACCTGCTAATCCATTACTGCCAGGGCCGGGGTCTTTGAGAAGCAGGCCTTGAGACCTCAGCTCCACGAACCCCTGAGGGCCCATCTTTAGCTTCCCTCTGGTCCTGTTCTAGACAACTGTCCAATCAGTCACAGGGAAACACGACAAGGAAACGCTTTACCACCCATCTACTTCTGGTTACTTCTTGTCCTATACTTTTAAGAAGAATCACCCGAAATCAGCAGAGAGAAGGGATGAAGGGCCTCCACTCACTACTTTTCTGGACACCTTTGAGGCATGGCAGACCAGACAGTGGCTTTCTGCCCAATACCTTGGCCTTCTCCTTTCTGAGCCTACAACCTTCTTTTCTCCTTGTCATTATCCCCTTCTCCCTCTCCTGCCATTACTTTATATCCACTCTTCCCATCTCTTCTTTCATTAACTAGACATGGCCTGTCTGCACGTTAGAGAAAAAACTGCTGCAGATGAGATACCCACGTGAAAAAGCAATCCAAGCCTACATTTTAATAAACATGCACAAAAGTCCACCCTTGTGAAGTGTCTCCATCTGCAAATGTGGTGACTTCTGAGTGCTTACCTTGTAAGGTTTTTTAAAAATACATGTTGTTAGGGGCTGAAAGGGAATTTTTCTTCAGATATTTTATTTACTTTGATTTCCACTTGAAATGCAAGAGGAAATCATGCACGAGGCATGATTTTCTAAGGCTTACACATGGTATAAGCAGCGTAAAACTCATGCTGCTCAAAAGTTGCTCAAAAGTTGCTTCTGCACCAAGACAAAGGTTTTTTGTTTAGTTGGCGTGGTGGTTTTTTTGTTCTTTTGGTTTGGTTTTTGTTTTGATTTTAGCAGACCCCAGCAGTATAATCCCCAATGCTATCCTGTCAAGTGTCAATTACAGATGGATGAAAGCCTAATCTACATTTCCAGTTAAAAGTTCATTTCTTCTTCTCTATATTTGAAAATAATCTAGATATCTAGACTTAAAATAAACAAAAACTGTATTCATCCAAGAGAAGAAGTCAAAAGTAGAAAATTTCACCCCAAATAGTAAAAATTAAGAGAATAGCTGTTAGCAATTAGAAGAAGCTGTAGACTGAAATTCTTCTTTATTACGTTTTTTGACTAATGGAAACTGTAAAGGAAGACTTTAATGTTATCCTCGTAGCACAGCTTAACATGTTGAACACAGACATTTGTTACAGGCAAGTTTAATTTCTTTCATCAGCTTTACCTCAGACTTCAACTGAGTAGATAAATTGTTACAGGTTTAGAATTCACAGCAGTGACAGGAAAACTTCACTGAAAATCTATGGATATGCAAAGTAAGAAACAAACCAACCACACCAAAAAATGACCCAACACACCTGAGGTTATAGTGAACATTTCACATCTTATCAAGGCTCTCTCACTGCACTAGAATACTACTTACATCTCAGAGAGGAATCTTGCACCTTGAAGAAAACAACTCAAAACCAGGAAGTTTGTGGATTTCTCTGGTGAGAAAAGCTGTATCAAGACAGGAAACTCCCCTTGGAAAGGCCATCAAAATTATCCCATCAATTTATCCCATCAGGCTTAGGGATAATGGCAAAATTGAATAAAAAAATCCACAGCAAGTCTTCCACAATTACAGAGATAAGGGCATGCTCAACCCTAGAGAAAGTGTAGTACACTTTTGGGAGATCTACTCCCAGAATAAAAATGTCTTCTAGTGAATAGGAATGTTGCTGGTACGCAACAGGATAGAGACTACAAGCCTGAGCCTTGGCATTCACATGGAACCTGTTTTTAAGCCTCATCTGAACGGCCTCCAGCGTAAGGCTATTGAAAACCCAGACACAGGTTCCATGTTTCCCTTCAGTCTCCAGTTTGTGGAGACACTGTGCATTTTTACAGCAAGGCAAACTTGGTCCCACCCACTAGCTGCACTTTGTGAAAACACAAAACAAAGATGTGCTCTTTTGAGTAAGCCTGGCCTTACTCACAGAGGCCCAAAACCTCAATATGAAGCTTGGGATAGACAGCCAAAGCACTAAGCTGCAGCATACATCAGACTGACATCAGGTCATGAGCCTAAGCTGACTGAATGGCTCATTGATGCTGCAAGGAAAACGCTCTGTACGCTCCTCCTCCATCTCTACTCCCAGCCAAACCCTTCCCACCTCCCTCTGCTCCCCTTGTGGCAGCACTGGCTCTCATCCAACTGAGTGAGCTGATTCACCTTACTGACCTTCAGTTGAGAGAAAACAAATATAGCAAAAAAGGAGAGGTGAATCATGTCAGTGTCAGGCCTATGCCAGTACTCTCTCCTCTAAAAGGAAGGAGGAAGCCATTGGGACAGAAAGAATGGCTAGAGGTGCAAGATCTTTTCCCTCTTGTAAAGAGAAGCAGTTAGGTTGGCCTAATTGTCTTGTTCCATTTCACTTTTCCGAGCTGCAGAAAATAGTAAATTGAGGAGTAATTTATACCAACACAAGAACAAGAGAGTTTGGCATACACCGGGGATGTTTCAAAGAACCATTCCAAAAATGTCCTGGGGACACTCACCATACCAATGACTTTTCTCAAGGCAAAATACTTTTCTGTCAGATCTCCCGCTTCGCTCAGTGGAGCATCATAGTCATAACTAGTGGGCTGAGGCATATAAGGCATATTAGCACCTAGGGGAGGAGGAAAAAAGAAAAAGCCATACAAACAGTGGAAGAGATGTTTTTTTCCAAAGGTATCTACTTTCAGAATTCTTTCTGATTACAGCCAGACTCTGCTACATTTTTAGATTCAGTGTAGGCCTTGATGTTTGGGATTTGGCATAAAAAACTGTTCCTGATGGAGGACAACATGCTTGTGAGCTTACACTGCTCTGTGAAGTGTTCTGAAGAGAAAAACATTTATCTGTGTTTCTACTGTTTCCCAGGACTGAGTGAAGCAGAAGTAGCCTTGGCAAAGATAAACACCCTGTGGGTTTAGTACAACGTGCTGGCAATAAACAAAGAACAGCTAGTGCGGTTATCTTTAGCAGTGTGGAAGTGGGCACAGCTTATTCTTTCACAGAATACATTACTACCTCACTCATAAACGGCTCCCCTCCACCACTACTATCATTTAAATGATTTCTTACCATTCCAATAGGCAAAGTTAGTCCCACCTATAAACATGTACCTAAAAAGAAAAAAAATCAGGTTTTGCTGAACTGGGAAAATAAATCCCCCCAAAATTAAGCTCTACTGAACACACACTTACAGGTTAACGTTAGCACCACGTGCCAGGATTTCATTAAGTGTTTTAGCTATAGTTTGTGCGGGCACAACAGAATGACGGTGCCCCCAGTGATCCAACCATCCAGTATAAAACTCAGAATTAACCTGAAAGGAGGAAGGGCAAAAGAGGAATGGAAAACATGAAGAGGGAACAAGAACAGAATGCAATGTGATTTAAGGTTCCTAACTGTAAGAGGGAAGGAAAAAAAGGCACCTCGACTAATCTGAGCCATTTTTAAACTACTGTAAATACAGCAAAGTCTATACTAAATCAGTCCTTTTCAGCAGACTACAGGTCAAAGAAATTAAAGGACTGTTTTAGTAATTTTATAGGGACACTTTGAAAACAAGTGCTTAGGCACCAAAGAGCATGGATTTCCTGGGAACCTGTCAACAAGGTCATCATGTTTCAGATGCTTGGCATTCAAATAAATGATGGAACCAACATGTTCTCTACAGAATAGTATACACAAACTGGATGTAATGAAAAATAAATATTTCAAATTGCTTTCTAAACAACTCCATAGCACAGAGATAATCTTGTACCCTCAGTGGGCCTTCTCCCTTTGTCAAAATGGCTTTCAGTGTTCTCATATCCCATTATAGCTTGTGTAAAATCTCTAGGGCAGCTGAAAACAGGAAGCAACTTCTAACCTGCCCTTTTAATTTTGCTTTTAACTTCCACCTACACACATATCTCACTAACTCATCTAACCATCCTTAGTGTTTCCGCTGCTTTGTAAACATTTGTCTTAGCAAGGAAAACTACTGAAACAAAATCAATACTTTTTGAGACTAAAATAGCATTTGCAGAGCAGCAGTTAATGTGGGTTTGACAAACACACAGAGAAGCTCCTCTGTTCTGACTTGGAAATTATGTCTTTCCCAACAGGTCCCTAAAATTGTTCAATGCACTGCTGTCAACTCCTCTCTGATTAACAACTTCAAGATTAGAAATGATACAAAAAATTTAAGTGAAAAGACATACCAAAGGGCCCTTAGGTTCACTGCTCCTTTGAGCTAAGAATGCTGCTGTGACATTGCCACCTATAAACAGAAAGAAATAAAATTGGGTTGCTACATCCATGACTTTCTGGGTCCTTCATTTTACTGCAATTGGTGTCTTATCTCCCTTCCAAGAAAGGGAGATAATGACAAGAAATGACAAGAAAGCTACTCCAGCAAACACAGGAATCAATACTTTTGATTCCAATGTTTAATTTGCAAAACTTACATAAAATATATACATGTACGTATGCATGCTTGTGTATATGTCTTTGCTTTTGAGATACAGCTTTTGAAAATTCAGCTTTTCTCAGAAATGACATCCTGGCACAAAGAAGTCTGAGATGTGTCAGAATTGCTACTTGATCACTGGAAAGTCTAAGTCTGGGGTGACGTTACCAAGGCTATGGGGAAGAACAGAAACCAGGCAATCTCTAAAGACGTGTTTCACTTTTGATCACTCCTCGTGGCTCAAGCCACAGTGGCTGGCAATAACCAGTAGCTCACCACTGCATAAAGGACACAAATGAAGGAGTTCACAATTTCATTCAACTTGGAAGAAAACAGATCCCTGCTAAGCACATGTGTTTGGCTGTAGAGAGAATAATGTGCAGAAGAGACCGCACATTAAAAAAAATGAAAATACCTGTCTTGGAGTTTGTTTCTTGTGCCTTAAGCCTGTTTTGTCAAATCCATGAAGTATATGAACGTTTAAATCCTTAACTGTCCTATCAAAACGTTACTCTTTGATCACACTACTGACACTTAGCTGTTCTTCAGGCCTATATCACAGCAAATTGTAGCAGTGAGCATACTTCTAATGATGATCTTCAACAGTATTTTTTTTTTCCTAATAACCTCTGGCTTAAAAAGAAATGTATTTGGATGGCTGGATTCTAAGACAGACAAGGGACATTAAAAAAACCCAACACCAAAAAAAAATTTTAAAAAATACATGGAATCAATGCCAACTATTATTGCTAATTTTTAGGAGATATGCACTATGAGCAGTGTAAATTGGTTATTCATGATTTCAAGATGCAAGGAAGTGATTATGACTTTCTAACCGGGTGCTCACGGGTAATGTATGTTTAAGAGTACATCAAATATATGTAAGCACCTATGACCCCATTTAATCAAAGCAGGCAGGTTTGGCAAGCAGTCAAGTCAGTGTGTCCTGCCACAAACACACACAACTCAGAATTTCTGGAATCAAACAGCAGTCTCCAACCTGGAGCAAAGTCCACTGTTGCATAAAGACCCTGGAGGGCCCCACATTTCAAGTGAAACTGGCTTGCACCATCAGTTGTGAAGAGCACCACCTTATCCCCAAGATGCAGGCGAAAGAGCTTCAGAAGGTAACGCAGATAGTTGTAGTCGCAAGCGAAGTAGCTTCCATACTCGTTCTCTACCTGCAGAGTAAAAGCAACTCAGTAAAGCCATAGCCAATTCAGTCTGCATCTGATAACAAAACCAGAAAGCACAAGTCCAACCCTCTTCCTCCTTTGATAGCAATGCTGAAAATGTCATTTTAACTTCAGACTGGAGGAGTAAGAGAAGACAAGTCTCATTCCTCTCAACTGTATCTTACGGTGGAGCAATCATTGTGCAGAGCTAAGCCATTTTCCTGCAAAATTCCACCCCCTCTCCAAAGTATGTACTTAGCTACAGTGATCATAATGCAATCTCTATTAAAATTTGAGGTCTATAACCCACCTCCCAAGCAGAACAATCAAACCATAGAACAGGTTGTGAAATGATCAAAAACTGCAACAAACCTGGACATTCAGAACAGAGACATCTACAAAGGGCACACATGAACCAAAAAACCCTGCAATGAACTCAAAAGGACTTAAGGGAGGACAACTCTACTGCTACTGAGAGGTACACATCTTGCCACTTTTCCAAGGAGATGAACTTCTCAGCTCCAGATCCAATAGGTTCCAATCCTGAAGGTTATTTCTGAAAATCCTGTTATAAGCATCTTATTTCTGCCAAAAAATAATTTTGCCCAGTGCTTCTGCTCAACAGACAAAACACACTGTTCAACAAAATTATCTTGGACATATTACAAGAAGGGTCTCCTATCCCATACTGTGCCAGTCAGGGAGTTTAAAAAAATTGAAATAAAGCTTTGTTATGATCAAATACTACAAATATAGAACAATCACTCCTGCACATCTAGAAGGAGTTTAGGACAGAAGCTATTCACCATGAACACAAAAAATTGTGTCCTGAAACATTTACAGCTGAAGTTAGGTGCCAAATTAGGCTTATTCCATACTGCTTTTGCTTCTGTCTAAGGGTATTTTTATTGCCCTTTTTCCTGTCAGATTATTTCAGGCAATCGTAAAGTATTTTGGCTTTATGTGAGAATTGCCATGAACCTCAGATCTAAGAAGCTACACAAGTTCCCTCTATTGCTTTATATGGCTGTGGGAAACAACTTTGACAGAGCAGATGAGTGCTCTTTGAGTTCTAGAAACAGTGGATTCAGTTCTTTAGGATAAGGTATTTCATCAGAATCTTTCAGCTACCTGAAACTTAAGAAACACCTGTGACACTACCACCCAAGACCCACGGAGTGCCTGCAAGAGCAGTATAAGCATTCATGCTGCTTGGGTTCATCTGATTTTCAGAAAGTTACCTGCACCATGATGATTGGACCTCCATTTTGATAGAGGTAAGGCCTCATCTTTGGCAAAAGGACACTCATCCATCTCTCTACTGCTTCCAGGTAATCTGTGATACACAAAGTATAAATGTTTCACAACTTTATTGCTTTTTTCTATTTTTGTTTTGAATTACATATGGGTCACTTTTACATAGTGTTCTAATTACATAAATTATGAACAGTATTTAATGAACAGATTGCTCTTATACTTGAATAAATGTGCTCTTATACTTGCTCATAAATGCTTCCAGTACAGTTTACTAAAAAATAAAACATTTAAATACTGATGAACTTGGAAAATTATCAAAGGGACTTCATCATTATGTCTCACAGATTGTCCTAATACATTTCAACAGGAAGACAAATTCAAACGTTGATCTATGTACTATTTTTTTAAATAGATAATTCAACCCACAATCAGCAGAACTGAAGTTGGATATATCTACATATTCATCCCCTACATTCACTCCTATAAACACATTAATCTCCTGTCTTATTTCATTCTTCCATGTCTGGTCCATTAACAGGAGCACATGAGAATGCTGTAACTACTTCTGGATTGTGGACTGACCAGCCGAGAAAGGATCCCCATTATGAGTGGCTGTGGCAAAACCAAAAACCTCAAAGCTGAAGCTACCTGTCTTTTCCTCCACAGTGACAATGATTCCCCTCTTGGCACCAACTTGACAATACCGCAGAAACTTTCTCCCCTACTTTGTTTGTTCTATATACTTTTTGAATGCACATTTCTAACTAAAAGTATTGAACATTTTACTCCCAAGAAAACTTGAGCTGAAATATGAATTATCTAGTAATGGCCTCAAACAGCAAGTTGCCTTGCAGCTACTGTGTATTTTTGATCGCCTTTTTTGATGCCTCTACCTGAATCAGAAGACCTGAGAACAATAGATTTCTTTTCCAACAGCCATGCAGGAAGACCTCCCTGGGAAAAGAAAGGGAAACACTTCAGTGACATTTTTAGGAAACCTAAGAAGAATTATAGCATTTTATCAAGACATATACTGAGATATGAAAACTGATTTTCTACAAGAAAGTAATAATTCCTAATTAAAAAAAAAAAACAAAGTAAGTTTGTATTGTCAGAAGTCACTTAGGATGCATGGATTTTAATACACTAAACCAAGACTCTAGGACACACCAAGTGAGTTTGTCTACTTTAAGAAATACTTGCACTAGATTTACCCTAGAAATGAGTTGTTACAAAAGGTTGTATACCATGTCCCATTCTGCACAGATGTAAGGTCCAGCTCTCAGGATAACAAGCAATCCAGTGTCATTGGCAAGCTGCAGGAAAGACTCTAGATCTTTGCCACCGGAAAAGTCATACGTGCCCATTCGGGGTTCGTGGTAGTTCCATGGGACATACCTATTAAGAGAGAAAATCCCCATCCATTAGGAAACTGAGACTAAACCGGAATCAGGGTTATGTTTGCAGGAGTCCCTATCACGGCAAGAACAGGTTCTGGTAGTGCTGTTTTGAAACCATGATGTCTGTTCCAAAATTTAAGTAAACAGTTTTGAAGCTGGCAAGGCAGCTGCCAGCTGCATAGTGGTGGGAGGTCGATGAGGAGATGAATGTGGTAAACCACTTGTGAAGGAGGAGGCCAAGAACAAGCTTGCCCAAAACAGCACAGGACCCTTCATGAATGGATCACCCAGCTTGCACAGGGAACTACAACCAGGCTGACAGGTCTATGCTGCTGCCACTGCGAGGAACCTGAAAAACACCTAAGCGTCAAATGATACTGCATCTAGGTCCTGAAAGCCTTCATGGACCAGGAACAATGAAAGTTCTGGAAAACCACCACTGGAAGAATGGTCAAGTTAAGAGACGTTAAAGTGCCCAAGAGCTTGGACAAAGTAAAGCTTAATTTCAACTAAGTAATAAAGGTGCCAAACATGCAGATCACCATTTGAAAGAACACCTCTCTCCTACCTCCAGGACTTAGGAGACCACAACCTCAGCACACAACATCTCACAGAAATTAAAAAAAAAATACACTTGGTTGCAAGACAACAAGGAAACAGTAATCTACCAACTACCATGAGTAGTGTTGTAGCTGACTGTCCCTGCTTGACAATCACGAGTGTTTTGTTTGCCATAGTACTAAGTGGCAATCTAGCTCAGACAGACTAAAGCAAGGGATGAGTACAACCTGAGCAAGGATTCAACGGAATGGGAAAATTCATTCTTGACATATTTACTGTTTTGCACATGGGTTTATAATCCTTTTAGGAAAACTGCTGTCACTGTTCCAGAGAGAACTAATTTGAGAAAAATTTCTAAAATTCACAAAACTGTGTCCAGTCAAGAAAAGATTCTCTCAGGCAACACTTTTCTTACTGCCTGGGTTTGTTAGTATGTTCCACATTTAATTTTGTAAAAACTACCCAAGAGGGAAAGAAAAACCCTAAAACAATGCTTTCTGTAAGGAAGAAAAACATGAGTACACTACTGAAATGGCCATACACAGACAGACATGCACATGAACATCAAATACAAAAATTATAATCTTTCAACCTTTGTTAATATTATAGCATCTAAAATGCCAAAATGTTAAGCCTCTGTTTGAAAAGATAAAGCTTAAAATTTGTGTGCCAGGATGGAGTCAAAGCAACACACAGGCATCAAAGTGCAGATTTTTTCCTCTATGTGGTATATTTTATTTCTGGGTCAAGCTGGTCTAATTGTTTCTGAAGCATGATTAACTCACTTGTAAAACAAATTACATGTGCATTTAATGAATATATGAATCATGTGAAAATATACTCATTGAAGAGTTTTATGAACTTGTTTAAGTACACTTAATACTGTCTGAGGTGAGGACTAAAGAGTTTCTCCAGCTCCCTTATGCTCAAGACAGAAGATGATAGAAAAATTCTTCCAGAAACAGTTTTCATTTATGTCACATGCTTGACCACAACACTGGAAAAAAAGCAGATTCTAGTGTAGAAAAAGGGAAGAAGACTAAGAAAAAAACTTATTTGAAACCGTTTTCTCACATAATGAATCGTGATAAACATTTATTTTTAACACTGGTCTAAAAATTGTTACTAAGACATTTTAATCCCCCAATATATTTTCTACAGCTAGTGATGGTCTCAAATGAAATAATTTTACTTTGAAATTGTTATCTTTAACGAGTATAATTGTTACATACCATTGTAGAAATTTATAGTCAGTGTTGATCCTTTAGCTACAGAACAATGAATTTATAAAGGAAACTCACATCCATTTTCAAACTTGAAACATGGTATTTCTTCTGTATTTGAGTTTACTTTCCATTTACACACAATTTCTAAGCTTCATGTTATAACCTTCCTTTCTTTAGAAGTCACAGCTTTCCTCTCCTATTTCAGAGATCATCAACAGCCAAAAAAATCACACTTCAACTTCATAAAGCACAAGATAATTCTGTTAATACCAGGGTGAGATTTTTTTAATAGTGTAAAATTAAATAAATTGTACTGCTTTCAAAAATGAGCATGCTAGTTAAATTACTCATATATGAGTCTTTAGAAACAGTAATTTGTACTTAAATTTTAAATATTAGCTATTCTAAACAGTAGCTCTTTCTTACAGGGAGTTTGTACAGATTTATAGCTTTCTGCTCATTAATCAACAAATAGAGTAAAGCAAAGAAAATGCTCAACATTCTTTTAACTTTCTATGAGCCTGTAAAGGTAACTGTGAATTCTTCCAGGAAGCGTCTCCACTGATCAGTAAATCCTGTATATCTTCAGCCCCATCTAGTGGCTAACTGTTTATCTACTTCGTGCAAAACAAACCCCAGACTTCCCGTGCTTTCCAGATGCCCTTGTCAGCCAGCACCCATTCCCAGTCGGCAGACACAGTTCAGGAACTGAAAACAAGGACAGTTAGTTACCTGTGTGACCAGACACCTCTGTGTGCTGCCTGCTGAGGTGGGGAGTGAGCACCTCAGCATCCTCCTCCACCCCTTCCTGGCATGTCACACTAACCACAACATTAAATTTCAATCTGCTCTTTAGAAGGGGTAGGCCTTGATCGCTCAAGCTTTAATGGAAGATCAAGCTTTCTGTCACCTGTTTTCTCGTGTTCTGTTATTGCTTAAGATGCTACCAAGTGTGGACAGTTATATTCATGTACTGACTTCACCTATTCCAGAGTTTGGGATGAGCTGCTGACTCGGTCATGAGCTGAATGATACATCAAGGCATAGTAAGCCTTTTGGAAAAGAAGCTGTAGAGAACAGGAAGAAGAACATGACTGGTTGGCTTTGACCACAAGGTATTTACAAGGACAATCCCATAATAAAAGGATCCTGTTTCCCTTAAAGTGGTAAACCGCACTGGGAACACCTTGATAAGAACAAGGAAGGCTCCCATATTTCAAATTACAGCAGGACCATTCCCTGTCTTATGGGAAAAATTCCAAGCAGCAAAATCACAGTCTTCAGAGGTGGCCTCAAGATTGGGAGTCTTTCTGCCGGAAAGTCTGGCAGTGCTGCTGCCCATTCATTCCAGAACAACTTCACACAATTTGTATCTCAGTCCCTTGCTAGCAGTATTACTGATCCAGGAAAGGGTGTGCAGGAGAAAACAAAAACCCAATTACATAGACCAATTTCCATTTTTTTACTAAAATCACACAAAATCACAGAAGATTTCTTTGGGGTAATATGAATATTTATAGCTTTATCTCAAATTATCAAGAGCAGTAAGACCTGATTATTGGCAACTTCAAAGAAAAACAAAAGGGGCTTCTGGTTGGTGAGATGCTTTCTTAGCATCAGGAGAGAAAGAGAGATTAGTGTCAAATGAAAAGACACATGGTTTTGATTCTTGTAGAAAATGCAAGGCACAGGAGTATTTTCTGCTTCTAAAGTACACTTTTAGATTTATCTTTCACCATAGTAGAAAAAATCCAAAGGTGAGCAAAAATGGGAGAGAAAGTTAAAGAATCTCAGACTGCTCTTAGAAACACGAAACAGGCTGTAATAAAGCTGTTATGATGTGATCCAGCAACAACACCTAAAGCCACAGGTGCCATAACCACTTGCCAGCTGCACAGCATCTTTGGCCCAAAACAGACACAGCTCAGCTCTCCCAAGACCGAGACCAGCAAAACAACACAAATCTTCACTCCTTCCTGCACAGTGGAAGAACACTAATGCAAAACAGTAAAGCACAGTAAGATATCTCAACAAGGGAAAGAAACAGAAAAGAAAGAAGGAAAAACCCACCTTGTTAGTGGGAGATTACAAATGAAGAGGGAGAAAACAACAGGAAAAAACTGAAACCAGACCTGCAGCAATTTTGCCATTGAACAATGGTGATGGGGGGAATGGAAAAAAAAATTCCTGCCTCAAAAGGCCAGTGATGCAGCAGAGACATGAAAAGGCAATTTGAAAAAAAAATAAAAAAGGAAGAGACTGTTTGAAAAAGCTGGAAATTAACAGAGGGCACTGAAAACCCATAGGTGTTGGGAGGAGGGGGAAAATCAATCAGAGACATAAGGGAAGTATGAGACACTATGGATCATGGGAGTCACACAGCCACTGTCTGGACTCAGGCTGACCTTCAAGCCAGACACCAAAAGGTATAATTTTCAGGTCCACTTTAAATTACTTTTATTTCAGCAAGAAGTAATTACTTGGGTAAATCACGCAACCCTATCCTGAGCAAGTGTGTTACTTAATCCCACTGCTCTTATTAATGTGAGCGAAGGCAGAACTCAATTCTTTAATAGAAAACAACAAAAACAACCACAAAAAACACTCACCAGAGAGTGACTGCATCATCCCAACACAGGGAAGAGTCTTAAGATGCACAAAAAAAAATAGAGAACCTTAAATCTGGAAAAAATAAACTTTTTTCTTTCCCTGCTGTTCTGTTCTTCACATATGAACTCTGACTAATCTCATCCCCAAGTGTACAAGGCAACCCTGCAACTTGCAGGTCTAATAACAACAGAGATTTCCAGAGTGAGAAAGGTGGTACAACACTCTCACTGAGCTAAATGCCCTGGTCTACAGGCTCTGCACTGACAGAACATGCACTGTCTATAGCACAAAAGCAGGAGGTTTCAAAGAGAAGCTCTAAGCCTTTCAATGATTTAAGAAAGGAAAACAAACCTGTTAGGGAATTACAACCGTTGCCAGAAAAGACTGTGCCTTATACTTTTCTACCACTTCCCTTGTCAAGGAAGCTAAGGCAAAAATAAGAGTAAGCTGAGGATTTTTTTCATCTGTGCCTCATCTGTTGAATTAAGTACACAACCAGGTAGAAAAGACAAGAAAAATGGACTAAGGGCTTTGTACACACACAAAACTGAAAGCTGTTTAAACTTTTTTTTTAAAGAAGCACACCTAGTTCCCCATTCATTTATCTACATTTAAATGCTCCTGGTGAAATAGCTTTAAATATTACTGCAGTCTTCACCAACATTTTCAAGGCTTCTGAGTGATACAACCCAGGCAGTATTAACATGTTATTATCTCCTCTCACCTAGTCTGCCTTTTGACCAGAGAATACAATGTCCCTGGCAGAGGCAGAGTATGCACAGCTCTTCCGTAGCTGCCAAAGTTCATAGTCCAACAATTTATGACAGGTCACGTTTGCACCCTGGGTTGTGAAGCAAGAGGTGTTGCCTATCATCATGGAAACAGACTGCTGGTTACAACCTGCCCCGCTGTCCCTGTTTATGGGGTTAGAGGTCATCCTGTACCACCCTTCACTTCTCTGGAGCTTTCTCACCTATTAATGACAAAATAATAAACCAAGTAACAATGGCAGCATTCCTCTTAATGACTTCTCATACAGCTCCCAGGACCACAAATCCCTTGGAAAGTCAACAGCTACTCACGTTTGAATGGCATCAAGCCCTGCCATCTTCATCTTCAACAGGCGGTCTTTCCAGTAACACGGGGGCACCCGCGAGTAGTGAATGCTACCAGAGATGTAACGGAAAGGTTTCCCATCCTTGACAAAACAGTTGGAATCATAATCAATCCCAAAACTCCTCTCAGGTACATTCTGTACACAAAAACAGAAAAAAAAGGACACAATATAATTATTTTCTGCCTTGAAAGACACAGAGAACAGGCTATACAATGTCTGTGGGTTGTCTACCATAGAAGATACAATGGTCCTAAAATAAGAGCTGGTGAAAGACTTTCCTCCAGCTATCTATAGCCCACCTGAGTCTTAGCACAACAAATCAGCAAAAGGGAGCCAGTGCAATGTGTCACAAGATAAAAGAACAAGCAAACTTCAAAGCAAAGTTCAAAGAAAACACGCTCCCTCCTGAAAAATGGAGGACAAAATTGCTAAGCCAATATGCCTATCCCTAGATTGTCATTAAACAGAGCAACTGAGGTAACACTCTACGAAGGCTACAACTCCAAGGAGGAAGACGACAGCATGTTGTATCTGCAACAAAGACATTATTTTACAGAAAACCTAAAAAATGTTGTGGAAAATGTCCTAGATACACATAGCAATTTAAAGCATTCTGCCAACTGTGAACAAGTGAAATTGTGTGGCGGACTTGTAAGAACAGACATGAGAGGATCCAGCAAGGAGCGGGCAGGGAAACGGAAAAGCAAGGGACTGCCAAGTGCTGTACAGCAGAGGCTTTTTATGCTCTGTTTCCACAAACATGGACCCATCCTTAAGATTACTTAAGAAAGATAAATAAATCTTGACTCAACAAAGGTATGGGCATGTCAGGCCTCTCCAAAATCAGGACCTCACAGAACTCAGAAATACAAACCAACTGCTCTGGAACAGATGTAACTCAAAGGCTGGGATTCTCCATAGGAAATTATAACGCTGTAATAACTCCAGGCTGTTAGACCTCAAGCAAACTATTGCTGCAGAGGATGCACAGGTAGCTACAGCTGCTTATTTTCTGTTAAATTTAAATGTATGTGACTTTTTCCTGATCTTTTATTTATAACCTGCATCTTGATGGCTGGGCGTGCTGCACTAGGATGGAATTGTTCTGTGCGTACCCCTGAAGGAAACTATTCACCTTTACAAACATCAAGCAGATGTTTCACATTCTTCAAATGTTTTTTTACTCTAGGGCACTGTGACAAGTCACAGCACTAATGCAGAGCTGTGTTTCAAGATGATCATGACTAAGTGGAACTCAGAACCCAAGTGCAAGAACACAGAAAAGAAACCAAAAAAAAGCATCATTATGGATAGATGCATCTTACACATTAAAAGGCCATTATCCCTGGAAATAAGAAGAGGCAAAATAAATTGCTGTGGTGTCCCTCTGTAAGAGGACTTTAGCTCCCTCATTTAGACTAACCACATCAAGAGGCCTATGGAAAAGACACTTGTTCCATTCATGGCAGAGAACTGTTAAGGTGATGAATGCTGAAAAAACTGTTTACAAGCCCTCAGGGACAGACAGTTCTGACAGACAGCCAAGGCTATCTTAAAACAATTAAAAGAAGGTATTAATTATGAAAGTGGTCATCATTGAACCAGTTACCATTTAGAAGTCAGGTTTTGAAGGCTGTGACCGTAGCTGTAAAGCACCATCCCAACACGTACACTTCCTGACACAGTGTTATTATGTGGGTGAGGAGAGGGAGGAAGCTACCAGAGTACTTCCAATTCACCTCACATTCATTGTAAACAGACTTCCCATCATGATCAATTCCTCAGCATTACTTTATTGTCGGTGAATGACCAACTACTTGCAGACCAGGGCTTGCAACAAACACAGGAGAGTTGTTCTCATTTTGTTTGAATTTATGTCTGGCTCTGCCAATACTGTGTACTCACTGTTGTGAATATGGAGGGAATTCATTCCTACTTTGTGTGCCTAGAAGACGGGGCAGTGAGTCTGCTCATCTGGTAAGCAACACACACTAACAGCACTGTCTGGAGTGCCAGCTCGTTCATACCAAATCATACAAGTGCCCAGCTGAAAACTCAGACCCTTAAGGCAATGGTATGATGTTGCACCTTACATCCTCAGAGCATACTCACATGGAAAAGAGAAGAACTAAAGAATTTGTCCTTGCTTAAATCAAGTGTTTATTTTTGCAACCTTAATGCTATTTCAATATTTTATAATGTTCACGTCTCTCAACATAGGATTTTTTTCCCATTTTCAATACACAGAACTGATTATCAGTGGCAGGAATCTCTCACTCTCCAAACTTACAAAACAGGGTTTTTTTCTTATTTAGAAAGCAAACGAGTGTGGGTGCAAATCCCCCACCTCTGAAGATTTTTAGCCTCTCTTACGCAGACCAATCACATAACACCTCCTTCTCTACCTCACACTTAAGTATCAAAAATGAGAATCACAAATCACTCATTTTCTTCCATTTCTTCCAATAAATTCTTTCTCTGCCCTCACAGTAGTCCTTTTCTCTGCATCACATCCTCACCCCTTCAGTCTGCACCTTTTTTCTCCTAGCAGGCTTTAGGCAAATGTAATAGAGGCCTTACCTTTCCCACTTTCCACCATGCCTCGCTTGGCAGTGGGGTGTAAGAGTTTCCAAAACTAGTCAGATTTACTGTTTGTAGCTTTTTGTTGGTAAATAGAGTGTGTTAAAACTATTCAGCACAAACTGCTACAATGCATACTGGTACAAAATAAAAGGTCATTAGAGGCCTCATGCTTGATATAAGAATAAAGTTTTATTAAATCCCAACATTTAAAGCATTTGTTATACCACAATTTACATATTTTCCAATCCATTCTATAGTAATTATATAATAAATATAATTTTCACAAAGTGACGATACTATTATATTCTGCTATTAATTCTGATAGTAATTAACTCCTCCTCACACTCCAATGAACTGGCCTTTTATATGATGAAATACATATTCATTCAGTTAAGTTCTCCAGATTAAATATATTACACATACACATAAAAGTTACAAAAAAAAATTTTTTTAAATTACAAAATCAGCAGCACAGCAGTTTTTCTTCATCTGGAATACTGAACACAGGTCTGCATTGTGCACATTCAAATCAAACTGGGAAAAGTATAGAAAGAATCTTGAAGGACAGTTAGAGATTGCTGATTAGAGAGATTATAGAAATGGTTCATTCCTTTTATCAAACAGAAGGAAGAGGTTCATTCCTTTTATCAAACAGAATGTTGATCTAGGATACTTTCCATTCATACTTAAAAAGCAAAATAAGAAAAGGCTTTGAAGTGTTTTGGCACAGAAAGAAAACATTTTAAGTCATAAGTAATCACCAAGCAGACAACCTTTCAGAGGGAGAGACACAAAAAAAAATGAGCAAGAACTAAATTACATCAGGAGAACTCAATAAATTTATGAAATGACAATACGACCATTCCTAAAAGGATGCATATCTGCTTCTGAAAAGATACATAATTATCTTCCAAGAGAGGCACATAAAAAATAATGAAGAAATTCTGGAATGGAAGGATCCCTTCAGCTAGGTTTTTGCACACACTTCATCAGAATGAAGAGAGAAATAAAATGAGCAGGAAAAAAAAAGTAAATAATACTAGCAACTCGCTGAGAAACTGACACCATCTAAAATCAGTCCCACAAATGCCTCCTGTTGAGGAAACTGGCTTAACAATTAGTCTTGTTCATGGTAAGAACAGTCAGTGCAACAAGTGAAAAACAATCCTCCTGGACTACTGGTTAGGTGAGAATACCCTGCATCACTAAACACAGCTTTTAACTGAAGGCATATTGACAAGTATTGACAAGGTTACAGGCTATCAAAAGTCTCTCCTCGTAAGACCATTTGACACTACACCACCAACTGTAAAAAATCTCAGAAGGTTTTTGGACAGTGGGCAGTGTTGAATACACATGGAAACTTTAGGATACTTAAACAGATATTATCATACAATCAAAAAAAAAAGTTTACTAAATTGTAAGTGATGGGAAACAGAAATTATCTACTCTGGCAAGTAGAGAGCCTGGCTGGTAAGGTATTCAGTTTTCAGACTGAAAGAGGACTGACTTCTAAAACAATGACACATTTACAGTATTTCTCATTATTCCTGAGTAAAAATTTAAGATGTTTGCACAGAGGAGCAGGATACAAAACCAGCATAGGAATTAGAAACTCTGCCTGGGAGATGTCTGGACTGGAATAAGTCAAACTTCAAAATTTAACTTACAAAACTCCTCAACTTTACAAAGACTACAGTACTTTTCAAACATACCCCCATCTATCTCCTTCAATTTGAGAACAGAAGCTGAAGAATGAAACAAAGCGTTTATGGTTGTCTGGTTCAGGATCACACAGGAAGGCAGGAAAAGGCTGAACACCACAGCTCTGGTCCTCCATCCTCATTCTCCTGTATAAGAACTGCTCTCTTTTGCCCCATGCTACATGGTGGGCAGAAAGGCAGAGCAAGGGAAACGCTGTGGCTACAGCTGCAGAGGCAGGATTCCCAGGCTCCAACTGTTTGTGATGGTTCATGCAGCAATACTGAGGTGGGAGAGGAGGAGAGAGAAGATGTACAGAAGCAAAGTGTTTCATCAGCCTGGACGAAATTCACACATTTTGTATTATTTTACATACTGACTTTCTTACGTCAACACAAAGATATAGAAACAAGAATGTTTGGATCAGTATTTTCTAATACTTCAAATTTCCCATAAATATCTTAATTTATGTTAAAACCATCAATGAAAGGTGCAAAGAAATCCTCCATCCCTCCTCATCCTGTAGCAGTTACTCTGCTATGTGCCCATCAGATAACC
Source organism: Gymnorhina tibicen (assembly GCA_013399875.1). NCBI lineage: Eukaryota > Metazoa > Chordata > Aves > Passeriformes > Artamidae > Gymnorhina > Gymnorhina tibicen. The sequence goes on along the minus strand of VXAZ01007128.1, from coordinate 4,404,259 downwards.
AGGACACTGACACACAAATGCTCTTAGGGAAAGTCACCTGCTGCAGAGTTTAGTCTCATTAAAAGAGGACATCATTTACTTAAATATTAAAGCCTTTAACAAATTTCAAGCATTAACCTATTTGCATTGTTTTCAAACAGCATCTACTTACTCTTGCAAGAGAAAAGTGATGGAGGAGAAATTAGGCAGAAAGAAAAATACAGAATGAGGACAAAAGACACTGAGTATTTCAGCTTTGGAATTAGTGCTTTATATAAGGAGGTACTGTACGCTCAGACAGCAACAGAAGTAAATTTTGAAATTTTTTTCATTTCCTTTTATTAGAGTTATTTTCAGTAATTACTGGATGCCCAGCTATTCTGGGGAAAATGCCTGAGAAAGACAGCTACTTTCACCCTTTGGTGTCGGTCTCACCAACTTTTTAACTGGACAAAATTGAATTTCAGAACTGATGCCTGGCAACCTATAGTACTAGTAAGGAGCACAGACTGGAAGCCCTGGTACATGCTGCAGACGGCTAGCAGGATAAAGATATCCAGCCTCAGTTAAAAAAAAACCCTGAACTATTCCTTTCCCATAACAAATCTAGCGTAAGCCTCCGAGAGTTTACATACTCAGTGGGCGCTCTTGCAGGCCTTTCTGCAAAACATGCACAAGTGACTTCACTGATAAGGCAGCTGCCTGATGGATACTGAACAGTGGAACGTGAAGTAGCTGCAGGACACAGATACTACTAAACATGCACAGGACACACCTTATCTCCATGACATCAGTGTTATCTTTAATTGCAGAACCTCAACAATAATGAACTCAAAGACCTAATTTCTTCAGTAATTTAACATGTCCCAAATTTGTTTCATAGGCCCAAGACACAGTTAGTGTTTTCTGCTCAAACTTAACAGAACTTGCTGAAGCTCAGCCCAAAACATCTTCTCTGGCTTCCCTGAAAAAGGATTTGCTTTCATAGTAGAAGAACCAATATACTGGCAGAAAAAAAATAGTTTAGAAGTCCGTCAAATGAAAAACTCCTCAAGGAGAACGTAGAATTATCTCTGTTATTTCAGCTCTGCTGCCCAGCCTCATGGGAATTCCATAGTACATCGTCCCCGGGCTGACGTAGACAAAGGTGTTCTGCCCAACTTTGTACAAGCCAACAAAGAATGGATTCAGAAGATAAGCTCCAGCATTTAGAGGGAAAATCTGCCCTCCATGAGTATGGCCAGAGAGAATTAAATTTATGTCTGGCCTCTCCTGAAGGGCCCACTTTGCAGCAATTGGCTGATGAGCTAAGAGCACTATTGCATGCTCACTGCTACAACCTCTGAGAGCTTTTTTCAAATCCATGCCATGTCCCGAGTAGCGTAACACATCTGCTTCAATATCATCCACGCCAGCCAGGCAGAACCAGTCAGAAGTGCTCTTTGGTGAAACAATCTTCACATTCTCGTTATGCAATGGCTGAATGTTAAATGATTTCAACAGCTCGAACCAGTTGCTGACATCCGAGGTGTAGTACTCATGGTTTCCTGTGACAAAGTAAGTCCCCAAAGGGGAATCAAGTTCTCCAAGAGGCTCAACAGCAGGTCGTATGATCTTTGCCTCAGCATCAGTCAGGTCCCCAACAATCACGGTGATATCTGGTTTTAAAGCCTTAACCATTCTCACTATCATGGCAAGCTTGGTCTTCCCAACTGTGGGCCCCAGATGGATATCTGAAAGCAACACCATTTTCAGGTTATTCATTGTTGAGGGCAGCTTGTGAACTGGAATCTCCACTGAATTCACAGTAGGAGGCTGGGAAGCATTTAACAGCCCAACAACAGTCAGCACAACAGTCAGCACGACTGCCAGAACTGGTTTCAGTGCTGTTCTGTTCTTATTGCCAGTGCCTGCCTTAGCGCCTCTCCCAGCCAAGAACTTGTAAGCCTGCTCTACAGAGCCTAGAGTGAAGAGGAAAAAGATGAGAATAATATAGGCCCCCAAGCAAGTGTAGGCAGCTAAAGAAAAAAAATAGGGCTCTTCTGCAACAAGAAATAGCAATGTAAAGAAGCTTGAATGAGCCAAAGCTAGAAACAGGAACACAGCTATTTTCCACAGCATGAAACAGAAGGAGCTGGCAGCTGAAGACCTGTTGAACGTGGTGACTGTGCTTCTCCAAACATGAAGAGATCCCATCAACATGAGTGTATTAGCAAATAGTGTCATTTGCAGCCTTAGAAGCCAGCGCCGTGTCCTGAAATCGAGTTTTTCTGCCAGGTAACTCCGCGATAGCATCATGGAGAAGAAAACCACTCCTGCAGCCACTGCAGCCTTTGCTTCAATGGGCAGTTGCTTGAAGGAGATCATCTTTGCTTCCTGAGTGTTCCCTTCTGTTCTGCAGAAGTCTCCAGTAGTCAATAATGTGGTTATGAAGGGATGCCTTGGGTCAACAAAGCCTGCAACCAGGAACCAGTATGAGCCGCTTTAAAATATTACATACATTCCCTTTTTCCCAGACTGCAATAAAGGACTGTTACTCTACATACTACACAAGATGCTGGGTCATGCAGAATCACTGTCATAAAGACACAAAGGAGATGTCCTGAAGTGGAGTAAATCAGACAACAGAAAAGACTGGATTCTGGAAGGTCCCTTCCAAGCTCCCTGTCTGCCTCCCTCTATCATTTCTCCCCCACAACCCCTTTTCTTTTGAATTCTTTTTTCTCATTAAGACTTCCTAATAGTAGATGGCAATACATCACAACAGCGATGCAATGAGTCCTGGGAACAATCATTACAGCATTTGTAAATCCCATACACGTTCTGGGACTAAGTTGCTTCTGGTATTAACTTAATACATGATTTCTGTTCTTCTTGCCAAGCAGTTGGCTCCATCTGAAAAGCAGGCATCATCCTACATCATTCTTACCAAATGCAAGAGGTTCTACTAACACATGCTACAGCAGCAGTGAAATCCCCACTGGAACAGAGGCAACTGTGGTCCCAGAAACTGCAGATGATCAGCAGATATCCTCGCCTGTAGTTGTGAATCAGACTTCTCCAAAGCCCTGAAAATCAGTAGGATCAGTGAAACTCATATTGCATTTTGCTACTCACTTCCAGCTCACTTCCACTACATGTACAGTTTTCCAAGACTCAACACCTGTTCTAGCATATCCTGGTCCAACAGAATGCAACTAAGCTGAGAAGGGATTAAAACACCACACCCTGCTCCTTTAGAGCAGGAGCTCCTTTAGAGGGAGCACAGAATCTAATGCATGTCTTCTCACAGACTGAAAACAAACAAGCAAGCATCAGTTATGTTTGAATGGTACCGGAATTCCCTGGTTTGCTCTGTATTTCGCTCAGGCACAGTGTTTCTACTAATGCTCAGGTTGCACATTTCTATTTTAAAGAAACCTATTGTTTTATTTTAATCATAGATGAAAAAAGTTTGGATAGTCTTTCATAGCATACAAGAGACCATGTCCCAACATAACAGTCCTGTAATAGCGCACTTATTTTCAAAACACTTCCTGTCTCTCAATCCACACTTAGATAGAGAAAGCAAGCAATCATTACAGCCAAAAATATCTCAGAACTAGGGCAAAAAAGCAGCCTTGTAGGGCTCAGCAGTGAGCCTGAGCCCAGTAGTCTGCAAACCCCAGTTTGCCAGGTTGCTTATCGGCTGCATATACCCTTCCAAGCTAATTTAAAAGAACATTAGCACATCTGTGACGACAGGACCCTGATCTACTTTGAGGACTAGACCAAGTTTTAAAAAGACCCCTTCCCTCACTGCTTGTGTCAGGGAACTGTGGGCTGATAAGGGAAATCGTGCCTGCCAACCTCAGTTCCTCAAGCCCTCTCAGCTGTTTACTAAACTATTCTTAAGAAACAGTGCTATTTTACACATATGCCTCTACAGAAAACACACAGAGCTAGGAAGATAAGAGCACAAGAAATGCCCTATTGATTCAAGTCCACAGGTCGTCTAGGCACCATGCAATATTCTGTCTGGACAACAGCAGTAAGAAATGCTGTTTTTAAAGAAATGACGGGACCCTGGCCACTGTCTGTGGTCTGCTCCCTCATACTCTCCCTTCAGCTGACAAAGCTGCTACACCAGGGATGTTAGAGGGCAAATCCTTGCATAGTCATTTCTGGATGTTGTTTATGAACCTGATGTATTTAAATTTGGCAAATCCATTTTTTTTTTCATCTGTTAAGTACTGTCTGCTTCTACAACCTCCCATGGCAGCAAATTCTCAAAACTATGTATTTTTACACTATTTTACTTGTTTGAAACTAACCTATTAAATCCCCCCGAAGTGCTAATACTACCAAAGTTGAAGAGTATTTGTCCTCCATTCCTCTCACCTGCCACCCTCAAACTTTTGGAAGGCTCAGCCACAACCTCACCCCTCAGAGACCACACTAACTGTGACCCAATCTTCCCTTCCATAAAGGTCTCACATGATGTTGTTCTACTTTTCATACATTTTTAACCACCTGTGCCCCATTCAACTGCAACAGCTACCACGGTAATAGTGACGCTCTGCCTGAAACTCGAGGCATAAACCACGAGAACTGTGAAGCCTGAGGATTTGCCCTTAGGCCGTGGTATTGTGACCCCCGGGACAAGGCGGCTACAACAGAATCCATGGAAAACAGGAAAAACCCCTTTCCCTCCTCTCACACACCACAGGATGAGCAAGTTTTCCCACGGGATCTACCAACAGTCTCGGTACCGGTTCCCCCACCGCCCCCGGTTGCTCAGCGAGGCCTCCACGACTCCGGGGCGCGCAGGGAGTGCCGGCGCTGGCAGCACCGCTCCGGCTGGGCGGCCACGCCGGCCATCACCCCCGGAGGGCGGCACCGCCAGCCCTTCCTCAGCACCAGCGGGCCGGCAGCGGGCCGGCCTGCTCGGGAGAAGGGCACGGACCCCTCCCTGCCCCGGCTCCGGGATCTCCCCCTCGGCGCAGCCACAAGCCCGGCACCCGCGCCCTGTGCGCCGCCCATGACCCCCAAATCGCTCATGGTTTAAAAAAGCACCGGGGCGAAGCGCCTTCCTCCAGCGGCGAGAGCAGGCCCCTGCCAGCCCTCCCTCGGCCACGCCGGCCCCCCGCGCCCCTCAGAGCCGCCCCCCGCTGCCCCCGCGTGTCCTTGGCGGAGAGGGAGGCGAGGCGGGCACTCACCGCCGCCCGGAGGAGCGCGGCCAGGGCGGCCAGCGGGAGCAGGAGCCGCAGCATGGCGGGCGACAGCCAGGAAACGGCGGCGTCAGCTGACGGCTCCGCCGGGAAACGGCCGGCGCAGGACGGGCATCCCTCCTCCTCCTCCTCCTCCCTCCCCACCGGCACCCACGGCAGCAGCGCTCCACCCCTCAGAGCCCGGCCTCCTCCTGCCCTCGCCTCCCGGGATATGCCCCTGGGCAGCCCGTCATGTGCGCCTGAGGCACTGCGGCTGGATGCGCTACTCCCCGTGTTAGAGCACTGCCGTGCACTTTCAGGAGCTCACAGCAGACTGCTGGATACAACCTCCGATACTGAATACATCCAAGGATTTCTCCCACACAGAAGTTTCCGAGATGGAAAGGTCTTGCTGACCTCTACCTTCCCTGGGTAGCCCATCATCCTGAGCGGAAGCACTGGGCCTGCGTGCTGTCCTTCCCATGTTAAAGCACTGTCATCCTCTTTCGGTTGCCCGGCAGTGAAATGAGAATACAGCCTCCAGTGCTGAGTGCATCTTCAAGATTGCTCCCACGCAAAAGGTGCCAGGACAGAAAGCTGGTTTCTGGCCTTTACCTCCAGTGGTCAGACCGTCATCTGCAGCACCACACACACTCCAGCCGGTCCAAGGTCAAGGACTTTCGCAGCTCCCCAGAGGAATGACAGAACAGCCACCTCGGCTGGGCAGAAAGGCCTTACACACTTCTGCCCATGCCAAGGAGGTGGAAGAAGGGTCTCCCGGTCTACAGGCCAGCACCAGAGGTGTGGATGCTTGTGGGACAAAAAGAAGGTGGGGAGATGGCCCTACACTCACTTCCATCCATGCAGCTAATTTCCACTTCATGGGTGAGGATGCTTTGGAAAGAAGACGGCAAAATGCAGGGCCAGGGAGGGGAAAGAGGTAAAAAAAAAAACAAAAACAAAAAACCCGAAACGGAAGGAGGCATTTTCCCGGGGGACGTCACTAACTAGTTCCCAGAGCAGCCTGAATTTTGCTCTCTTCGTATCCAGAGCTGAAGTTTTGCTGGCACTTTTCCTCCTGTCAGCAGAGGTTTTAAACTTGATTGCTTCATGGTTGCTGTAGCCAAGAAAGTCACAAATCATCACATTGCCCACAGTGTGATGGTTGTCAACAAGCCCACAATGTGATGCTCTGTCAACAAGCAACAAATCAAGGCAGGTACCTTTCCCAATCAGTTCTCTTAGTATCTGTACCAGGAAGTACAGGTGTTTTAGGAATCTTGTGGACCTGTTTTATCAGCTCTGTTGATTTACAGGTACTTCTTAATTGCTTAAAGACTAATTTGTTGGTGTTGTCATCCTGGCTGGGTGGCCTATAGTAGACTCCCACAATTACATCCGCTTTATTTGTTTGTCCTTTAATCCTTACCTGAAGGCTCACATACACCAGTGATGGTGTGTTTCTGGGGCCCAGCCAAGGCTTCTGAGCTCCTCTTGCTTGTTCCTCATACTGTGTGTAGAAACAGTTCATGCAGAAATGCAGTTCTTTGTACCCAGTGCCTCGTGCAGGCAGCTAAGGATCTCACTGGTGCACAGTCTGTCAAACTTCGGTGTGGCATTGCTTTGCTCATCCCTGGCGAGCCTCGTTTTATCCCTTTCCCCTGCACACTTCTGCAGGCAAACACTCAGGAGTTAAAAGTCGTAGTATGAACCAGCCTACAGTGTGAGTAACAAAGCCAGCAGTTCTCCTAAAACAGTAGTTGGACCTGAGATCTGTAAAGTTTTTTAATTCCTTGAGAACAGATGCAGCCAAAAGAACGTGTACTCTAAAATGAGTACTCCAAACTAGGCAAGCAGGCACAGGCAGCTCCCAGTTTAATTAAGAATACACAGCTCAGGAATATGAATATCTAACAGGAATGGGAACATTTAACATTAGCCTTTGGGGTCTGGTTTGTCTGTCCTCGCCTGCCAAGTGCTCTGTAAAAGGAGCTGCTGGTGATATGGCTCTATATGGGAATTGCTAAAACATTCCTTGCCAGCAAACAGGAATTGGGTTCACAGAAATACATATATATATATTTTGTGGTAGAAACTGGATAACTGTGTATCTTCAGTACCTAGACTTTAAACCTGTCCTATTTTTGTGGAGGAAAAGTGTTGCTACACTTAAGGTAATGTAAATAATTTTTTTTCCTTCAAGCTCTGTGTTTGCAACCCATCCTCACAGCCAAAACTGTTATTTCAGCTGTTGTTAGGAGTTTACCTGGGCAGACTTGGGCCAACACTTTTTTGTGATGGATGTTGTAATTGACAGGGCCATTCAGAGAGTTTTCAAGCTGTTTTTTTTTTAATTTAACTCTCCAACTTTCTGAAGAGAAGGAAAAATTTAATGACTGTGTACCCATGCTGGAAATGGGAATAAGAAGACCCTTTTGTTTGCTCAGTATGGAAATGCCCAGGAACCCCTCTGTGTAATCTACATAAGCAAGTAACCTGGCTGGAATTGCAATCAGAGGCACTGATCTCACTGACTGCAAATATCCGCCAGTGAACTGCAGCCACAGCCTCTCCTAAACAGACCATCTAAGGAGTTATTGAACCTCTAAAACAGCCTGCTTGGAATGAAGCAGCATAATGTCCTACTTTTACCCAAGGAAAGGAGAACAGGTATGTTAAAAGACAGATTTACTGCAAACACAGTGCAGTTTGCACTGTGAAAAAAAGTAAACTTTTTGGTGAGGCTCAGCAGAGGATATAACCACAAGTTTTGTTCTGTTTCTGCAAAATCTTTCCAGCACCTGATCAGTACATCAAGCTAAGTACTTCTCTGCCTATAGTACTTGCAATAAATGAGGGCTTTAAAAATCATCCCCAAATTGTGCTTAATATTAAGCACCCTGAAGTTAAAAAGACAAAGAAAAAATGCCGGTGGTTTTAATTTTCTCACTTTAAACAAAACGAAAAAGACAGTATTTCACTTGCAAGTTCTCTTGATGAACATGAAAGCAGTCTGTAAGGAAAACAGAGATACTTGGTTTTGCATCGCTATGAGCTGAGGGGAGATCACAAGTTATCTCACGATGCATGCTGGTATTGCAAGAACTGACTGCATTGTCTCTGGTTTTGCTTGAAAGGAATTAACTGTGGATGGCATTGAGTGAGGATACAAATAAGGAACCAGTTTGGCAGAAATTTAGTAAGAGACTAACGTTCACGCTGTTCCGCTTCTGTTCCCACTCTGAGGGGCAAAAAAGCTGCTGTTGTCAGCAACACTCACTTAACAAATGGCATGTGACAGGAAAATAATGAACAGAATGAGCAGCTGCCCATGTTCTGGTCTGGAGGTTTATCTGCCCCAGGGGCTTTTAGTACAGTGGGGACTGGCTGTATAAAGTGGTGGGTTAAATTATACATTTTACTTTGCTTCCAGGGAGAATTAAACTAATTAAAGTGACTGATTAAAGTCACTTAAATCCTGAACATGAGGGCTCAGATTCATGAAGGAGAGACCAAAGGATGTGAAGATCCTTTGCATCAGAGGCTTTGCCCACAGGCATGCCTTTACCCTACTGCAGTTAATGTAGCTCTCCCAGTGCTGTATCAGCTTGCATTATACCAAGGGCCAAACTAGCTTCCATGAAGGATAATTACCGTGGATCCGTTGTCAGGCAGCCATTTGCAAGCTCAGAGTAACTCATCCCTAATCCCAGACACTGCACCTGTGCTTTCACACCTGAGCTTTCCTTAGCAGGTGCCCTGGGGTTTGGCTGAGATCTGTTCGCCCCCTTCTCTTTTCCTAGAGGATGGCACAGGAGGTAAAAGAAGCCAAGTGCTGTACAGTGGTATCATCATACAGACCTATGCCCATTTCATGAAGAGTTTCAAGATGACAACCAATTATTAGAGATATGCAGACGCCTTTGGGGAGATTTTGCAGTTGAGTGTGGAGCATCCTGGGCTCCTTCCCCTTGGAAGGAGATGCCTTGCTGCTGACATGAGCATGGTGCCAAGTGACAGCAGAGCCCAACCCTAGCCAGAATCACTGTTTTTTCCATAACTGGAACAGAGCTTGAACTGCAATTTGGAAATTTCCTTGAACTGTGAGTTGAATGAGCATTGGTCACAGCTGAACACCATCATTAAAGCAAAGCCCTGTGGTGCTCAGACTTCCTGCAGATAGGGGAACTTAAATCAGCATCATTTGCATGCCAGCTTACCAGAAAGAAGACATAAGATGTGCAAGTTCATACTTTTATTAACCACTTCTCACTGCCTTCCTCTTCGAAGTCTTCCCTTCCATACCCTTCTGGATGGTTGTCACATAAAGATGTGCCACCAGCAGGGACTTCATGTGACTGCCTGCCATCCTGCCCTGGGTCTCCCCACTTTCTGCAGCAGGAATAGCCAGGCCTTTCCTCTTGAAGGTGGCATACTTTTGTTTTGCTCTATTTTGCTGTTGGTTGCAAAGCAGCTGGTGTTGCGTGGCATGACACAGACCCTGTGATCCTGGCTCCTGCCTGCTGGCAGCCTTGGCAGACAGCAGGGGAAAGCTGTGACCGTGGGTCAATCTGGAGCAGGCAGGACTACGCCTGGTTCCTCGTTCCTGTCCCAGCCTCCCAAGAAGACACTGGCGGATGCACAGAGGCACCCAGTTCTGCTCAAGGATATTTTTTTTTTCCCAGTGAAAGTGTTTTGCAGCAGGACACAGCCTAGGAGCAACCTCTGATTTGCCCTGAGCTAGATGATGCACATGAGCAGAAAAATGATGGTATGAGACATTGTCCCTTTGGTATCGAAAGAACTTACCAGGAAAAAAAAGAACAAAATAAAAATAAAAGAAAGAGAAGATTGCCACCTGTGTTTCAGCCACCTAAAGCATGAAAACACAGAGAGACAGTCTGTGACAGGTCTAATCAGGCTGAGACCCCAAAAACACATTCTCACCTCAGCCTGCAAAAAAGCTCAAAGGTTAATTGTAGGTGTAAAGAGCAAACATTACATGCAGAGCGTGACTCCTGAGTTCCATATCCAGGCTGGCCCCTCTGCAGCAACTATCCCAGTGATTCCCCCCACTCCTCCACTATTCATATCTCTTTTTCCCAAGAGCAGCCTCCATGGAAAGGAAACTGAATTACAGATCACCTTTTTTTTTCCCCACCAAACTGGCCCAGATACAATGATCTTTTTGTTTGCAGTTTAAGGTAGGTCTGACAGCTAGAAGAAAATAACATAAAAAAGCTCCCTTTGCTTTGGGGTTGCACAGAGTTCCTGCTACCAGGCACAACGACAGGTGCTTTTAGTCAGCCCTCAGTGAGGAACCAGAGGGAAGCCAGAGTGTGACCATGGGCCATTTCCCCGTGGAGGAGGTTTGGTTCCATCCAGCTTCTGCTGTGGTCTCTGCAAGGCGACCTCTTGGTTATGTGAGCTGCTTTTGAACAGGTCTGGAGGAAAGGTCTGTGCTAGTTGAAGTTCCCCAGTAGCACTGACCCATCTTGTCTTGTCACCAGGCTTCATCCCTAGGCATTATTCTGGAGAAGCTGGTGCAGAACATGTTGAATGTTTAGGTGCATGTGTCTTGCATGGAGTCCACCAGGATCAGCTACCTTTTGTTATGGTGGACTGACTAGAAAAGCAATCTGCAGAAGAAAAAACCAATGTTTTCTTGTTTACTGGGGCTTAATGATCAGATTTGCAGGCCAACAGCAATGAGCACTGTGCCTAAACTCACAGATAAGAAAGAGAAGTTGCAGGCAGAGATTAATCACTTGCTGCAGCGGATGCAAATATTTTAAGACTGCAAAGTACTGCTAAAGCCAGGTACTGTTCCTTTGTAGTTGCTAGATAATTTAAGAGACACATTTCAATTTTTCTCATTAATCTTTTGCAAGATACAGAGCTTTTAGATTACTTTTTACATGTGCACACTGGGGAGTCTTCAGCTTGTTAAAAATGAGATTGCAGTGACTGTATTACATCAAAGGACTTAATCAGCATAGTGCCATAGAGAAGCTGAAGACCTAATGTAGGCTAAATGTAAATTTTAAAAATGGAAATAGCTAAATATTTCAAATCAGCGACTTCAATTTCTGTGTGGTTTTTTTGTCTTCCGGCCAGAGTTGTTTCAAAGAGTTGAGGTTTCTAGTAAAGGTAGAAGAAGAAGAAGTAGAAGGAAACGAGTCACAGTCCTGCTTCAGAGTTGTTTCAAATCAGTTGTTTTCCCCATCTTTCCTCTCCAGGCTACGGAGGTTCCTTCAGGACTGAGAAGCAATCTGGCTGAAGATGGCAGCTGCAAGTGTAGTGAGTATACAGCTATGTCACTGTTCATCTCCTTTTGCTTCCCTCCCTCTGTGCCTGCATCAGTTTTCTGCCTCTTTCGAGCCGCTGGTACATCCCAACGTAGCAGTAACGCAGTGACTTCTTCTCCACCTCTTTCCAAGCTGGGCATTTTGCCTTTTGTTATGTATTTGAAGCCAAGCAAGCCATGTTTTGAATTATCTGACAGAGATAATGCTTTCACCACCTGCCATTTTAATAACTGATGTTGGCTGGACGTCGTGAACTACTCTTTTGTAGAGTTTCTTACTCAGTGGGTCATTTTATAAATCTCTGCTGTGCTGCATACTTCAAGAAATCTGAAATGCCCTGTTTCACCGGCAGCCTTTGCACTTTCTCATGTAAATGGAATACATTAGGCATCTTCAACTGCATCTGGTGGAGAGGGGTAAATGTGTTCTTTACAGAGCCTCTCAACGCAAATTTACTAGATGTCCTATTGCAGGTCACACATCCTGACAAGAGTAGCCTGGATTACTACATGAATGACAGCATGGTGCTGTCCCTGTGTGAAAACCCAGTGAACAGCACAGACTTCATGTGTGACAAGAAGCAGGTCAGGCAGTTCACTCAAGCCTTCCTGCCAGTGTTTTTCTGGCTCATCTTTGCTGTGGGCACAGTGGGGAATGCCTTGGTCGTGCTTGTCTATTGCAAATACCACTTCAGGAGGAGCACGATGGATCGGTACCTGCTGCACCTGGCCATCGCTGACCTCCTGCTCCTTTTCACCCTCCCCTTCTGGGCCAAGGCTGCTTCCGATGGATGGATCTTCAAGGACTTCATGTGCAAAGTCGTCAACAGCATGTATAAGATCAACTTCTATGGCTGCAGCTTGCTTCTAACCTGCATCAGCTTTGACAGGTACATCACTATAGTCCAGGCAATGAAAGCTAAAACTTGTAAGCGAAGGTGGCTCCTGCGCAGCAAGCTCATGTGCCTGGCTGTCTGGCTGACATCCGTGAGCCTGTGCATCCCAGAAATCATTTACAGCCAGAGCACGCGGGTGGGTGATGTAACAGTTTGCAAACTTACGTACCCACCAGATGTCAGCATGACCTTCAGGGTTGCAGACCTGGCCTTGAAAGTCATCATAGGATTCTTCCTCCCTCTGCTTGTCATGGTTATTTGTTATGCCCTTATTATCAACACCCTCCTACAAGCAAAAAGATCCCAAAAGCAGAAGTCACTGAAGATCATCACCATGATTATCACTGCTTTCCTCCTCTCTCAGTTCCCGTACAGTATTGTTTTGCTGGTCAAAGCCATCAACAGCTACACCGGGGTGGTGCACAGTTGTCAGGCTGTCAACCAGCTGGACATCGGGCTGCAGGTCACCCAGAGCATTGCCTTCCTCCACAGCTGCCTCAACCCCTTCCTCTACGTCTTCGCTGGTGAGCGGTTCAGGATGGCGCTTGGCAGGATGATACAAAGCTCTGGCTGCTGCTGGAGCAGGGGCCAGGAGCACTCCTCTGCCTGTGACAGCCAGGAGCACAGCTCAAACTGGTCCTTTGCCATGCTGGGGAGGCGGCAGGTGAGGAACTCCCTGATCCTCAACACTCACTGGACCTCCTCTGTTATGTCCCCTCCTTGCAAAGTCAAGCTGTAAGTTAGTCCTCAACCTTTCCTCTCCAGAGAAGCACCAAGCTCTTTGGAAACCACCTGTATACCCCAAAGATTATCCCAGAGGAGCAGGAAGGATTGGGGGCCTATTCTTGACATGCGGGACCCAGCCGAGGGTTGCTGACTGAGAGGACAGGAAACCTTTGGCAGATGGGAGCAAAATGGAACCATACCTGCTATAAACAGAACTGATAGAGATCAAAAGCTATCTTTGTGACAGCTGTAAATAGCTGGCCCATCTGCAGCTCAGACCACAACCTGAAATAACAAGTCTCGCAGGGAGGTGATAAACCCAGCTATGGCAGCAACAGAGGCAGATTAAGCGTTCTGTCCATAGGGAGCAGCAGGAGGGGGTTCAGCCTTTGTGTGCTGTCATGCCAGCTTGCCCTATGAGAATGGCCTGACTCGGGAGCCCTGCCTGATTCCTACACCAGATCCCCTCCCCTGTAGAAGAGAATGGCCTTTAGCTCTGACACTGGTTTGTTGCAGTGAGCAAATGCTGCTCTCTGTGTCTGGGCAAATGCGACTCTGTTTGGCTGCATCGGTGGTTTTTTTCTTGCAAAGAAAAGCCAATTGTTCATGTACATAAAGTGGTCATTGCAGAATGTGATCTGGTTTTGCCTGTATTTTAGCTGTGGGATGTCAGGTGCCATGGCTCCTGTTTTGATACTGGAAACAAATCATCCCTCACAATAAAAATTTAAGGGCTTCAGAGACATCGAGTTGTCTGTCCCAGGGATATTTGCTGTATGGTGCAAAGCTTTCATAAACCAGAACACAAAAACCAAACCCATGGTTCAACTGACTGCCAGTTATGCACCAATATCTTTGGAAAGTATATTTAGCCTAGAGCCAGCAAGACAGGGAGTAATTGAGCGTCAAACCTAATGAAATTTGGAATGAGACATCAGTTTGTGGATGCTGCCATTCCCAAAAGCGGTGTGCTGTAACGCATACCAAAACCCGAGCCCACAGGGCATCATTTGCCTGTTCCCCCTCGCTCATCCCCTCGCAGGGACGCTGCCTTGCCTGTCCTGCCTGACCGCAGCCTGCACCTCTCACGCTTCAATTGCAGGATGTACTGCTCACGAGGCTTTGTTTTAGATAATCTCATTTAGCCTGGTTTGCCTTCCAATACTTAGCTCTTCCAGGGAAAAAGGGTTTTCATTGTGCATTTATCATTAAAGCATGTTGATAAACAAGAGCTTTCTGCAAATTTTGATGCTGCTTTTCTAGCTAATAGGGTACACCTGGGCAGACGGGGCTTAAGTTTCATATACATTTACTAGGATTTTTTACCTTTTCCTTAGGAAGAAAAATGGTCAAAGATGTACGTATTTTTTCCTGTATGTGTAAGAAAGGTTTGGGGGGGTTTTGCAGTTTGTGCTCAGCAAACAGAAGCTGAAATTCTGTTAAACAAAGGCACTGCCAGGTACACCAAGGGGATGAAGTGGTTGTTTCTTGCCTACACATCCTTCCCAGTTCGGATCCGTACACATAACCTGTTTGCAATCACAGCATTTACCCTCTCAAAAGAGTCCAAAGGAAAGCTTTGCTAAGAGGGTTTATTTCACATATCTAACCCTTGTGGTGTGGAAGCCGCAGCTGAGAACCCCGCAGGCACCCTGAGGCGAGGGGTGGGGTGCAGTCTGGGGAGGCAGGGCAGGTTTCTGAGGGCAAGGGAGGAGGGAGCACACTGGGGGCAGATGCTTCCCCACAGCAGCTCAGCCCCACTACCCCTTCCTGAGGCTGGGGGTGATGGTGCTCCTACACAGAGAGTTCTTCTGGCCTGAAAAGAGCCCTCCAGTTATGCAAACAAATAAGTGTGCAAACCTGAGCTGCTGCAAGCTCCTCTCCCCTGCACAGCATCTCACCAGCCCCAGGAACTTGAACTTCGTGGCCATCTCAGAGAAATTAAAGTTTCTTCAGTCCCCAAAACACAGTGGGAAATATTCATGCTCCATCAGCAGGTGAAACTGGTGAGGGCGGTGAAACGGCAATGAACTTGCAGCAGTTTGGGGTGACGGGGTTGTCCCTGGGTCATGCACATCCTGCTCTGAGTCACGCTGCTCCCATCACTTTGTCAAGGGAAGCTGGTGGCCCAGCCTCCCTGGGGATGGTGGTTTTCCCTCTTGGGGTTTGTTCCACCACAGCTGCCTGTGGTCCAGCAGCTGCTGGTGGCTCCCCAGTCTGCTCTCACCACACAAACTTGGGGGGAAGCTGCTTCCAAGCGCCACTCTGGCTGCAGCCTCATCACCAAGCCTTGTTGTTGGCCAGCACACAGCAAGACTTAGTCATGGAGGTGTTCTCTGCCATCACTCCCTCTTCCATCTCCTCAGGGCCTCAGTCTGCCAGCAGCACAGCTTCTTGTGGTCAAGCCTTCCTTGAGCCCCTCTGTCCCTCTGCCCTGATGTTTTATCCTACCACAATCCCTCTTGTGCCTCACTAGGGTGTCCCCATCCTTCACCTGATGCTGTCTTCTGGGATGGGAGGTTTCCTCCCAGGCAAAGGATATTGGCTCCCCTGCCCCATGGTCCCTCACCTGTCCCATGGGACTCTGCTCACACTTTATGCACAGCTCTAGCAGGATGGTCACCGAGCAGTTGCTCGAAGTCTTGGGAGAGGCCTGAGATCTTCCATAGCTTGGCTCCCCTCCCCTCTCTTTAAGGCCATTTTTTCCTAGATGTTCCCAGTTTTGGGCTGTAGTCTCCTATGCTGTTGATCTCTTTGAAGGGGCAGCTGGACTCGTCTCTGCCCCAAGAGCTGTGTTGTCACCACGGTGCAGGCAGTCACGTAGCATGGTATCAGCCTGCTTGTGGTACAAGGGGAGGAAGCTGGGAGAGCCCATGAGGAACTTTCACTCTCTGCAGGCAAACCTGCCTAACTGATGCCTGCTCTGCCTGAAACAGAGACATCTTCATAGAAGTACCTCTTCCAGAGAGCAGGGAAGTGATGGAAGGGTGCGAGAGTACAGGAATTATTATTATACTTGGACTTCAAAGCGTCCCTGTGACACTTCAAGGACTAATGCAGAGGATACCACTGTCTTGTGGTAGCTTCACATGGTCCCCACAGAAAAATGTTATCCTGTGTGTGCCAAGGCCTGTTCTTGGGGCACAGACTGAGAAACATAAAAGCAGAAGTAGGGTTGGGAGAGCCTTTCCCCTAGCACCAAGGGAGGAGGTATTACCCAGTATGAATAGAAATGCATTATTGGAGATGGACACAAAGACTTTCAATGGCTGCAGCATTTCCCTGCAGAGCTGAGGTACAGCAAGGTATGGCCACTTACACATGTAAATGGGTATATGTAAAACTCACTCTTTGCACATCACTCATACTCCAGATTAGGGTTTGCTGGAGACTCTCCTAGAGGGAAGCTTCTGAATGTGGAGCCAGGACTCCAGATGCCTCCCGAGATGCTCTGAAACTTCTATTGGTAATTGTAGCTTTGAAATGAGGAAATGGCACAATATGAGGATAACCTTGAATTTCATAAAAACCCCAAGTAGACCATACAATCATCAGATTTATCTTCCACACAGTTATATCTACAAGGCAGAAAAGGGACACACATTCGCAATGATAAAGAATTTTATTTTTAAATTCCTGAGGTTAAAAAAGGGGGAAAAAAGCATCAAGAAACATTCCAACGCACAACCGTTTACATCTCTGTAACTGTACAGACACTGGTATACATGATTTTTCCCATATCTGGAGCAGGAAGTTTTATGTGAACAGGGTTTGCAATTCTTTGGCAGTTAAGACCAAAAAATGCTTCTGAACAAGTTTCAACCTCAGTGATTGAGCATAATTAAAACTATAGTGCAATTTCAGTTTTAGGAAAGAAGTCAGGCTTTTGTAGCTTTGCTATTTTGTAACGTGGTACACTCTCGTGCAATACATCTTTCATAAAGAAACATTTGAGTAATGTTGAGTAAAGGAACACTGTCACTCTCTTGAAGAAACTACATTCTTTCCTTCACATAAACCTCTTCACAACAAAAAAATCTTACCCTCCATATCTCCTTACCCTTTCCAGCATCCAGGAAAAACATCCAATTGCTTATGCTGACCACAATGTGGTCATAAATAATCTCTTTGTCCTACGAATGTGACATCTCCTTCAACTAACTTCATGATCAATTTTAAATATTTCTTTTAATTGCATTCCTGCAGGTAATAAAAAGCCCAATTCAACAAATCACCTGAGCACCTATAAACAAACAGATTTTTCAGCACTGCTGGCATAGCTCACATGAACAAGCATTTTGTGAATGGAGGAATGAAGTGCTTGAATGAAATAATCTCTTGCACAATAAAATAATCTCTTGCACAAGCCTGCACTTGTGCAAAGTCCTTTATCGGGTTTCCAGTTTTCCAGTAATAAACTGTCTGGGACATTCAAACAAAAGGTCTGTACTAATGTCAGGTTCTTTACTGTCTCTGCAAAGCCTCTTCCAGCTGTTATGATGGGATTACTGCTCCTGGGAAGCTTCCTTGAACAGCTGCACTCCTGTCCACTTGTACCTTACCAGCCTGATATTTCATCATTTGAAACTTTGTCTTTGGTCAGAAGCAAACATTTTCTTTTCATCTTTAATCTACAGGTTCTGACTCCTACTCTTAGTCCTCTTTCAGGAAAAAAAAAAGCCATAAAATTACTCTCAATGGGCAGGAAAACCTGAAGAAAAGGGACCATAAAGACTCAAATGCTAGATGAACACAAACCAGTGGATTTACTCGCCTTCTCCCAAACATAAGCTTCAGCCAGTCTCAGGACTGTCTACATGAGAGAACTCCAGGGAAACATCTGGCTCACTATATGGACACAATTATTTTAAGAGTTGCATGAACAGGGGCTTAAAACTATTTTCCACAGGATGAAAAAATGTCAAGAACTGGATGTGGAGAGGAAATCAAGAGGCAAGGCTGTCAAATAATTTTGAATAGAGAGACTTCAAATACTTTTGAACAGAGATGTCATATTTTGGCTGAAGATACTTGACAGTGTCCCTTTACCTTACATTTGGCATTTTAAGAAAGATAGCCCAGTAAGATTAGTATTCTAAGTAAACAACAGCAAAATGCTTTTAAAAACCACACCTAAAAGCTTAAAAGAAAACTGCAGCAGACTTCAGTAAAAGCTGAGTGAAATTGCATAGCATATGGTACACAGTACTGCATTTTTAAGCAATAAATAATCTCTTCTTGCCTAATTAAATATAAAACATAGCTTCAAGACTGAAATATGCTGTCATTCATGAACCGATCCACGCCATTTATTGCTGTTTATTGCCCATGTCCGTCTCTTGTCCGTCTCATTTTCATGCACGCAACCAGGTCAGGGCTTAACTGCACTGCAGCCCTCAGGAGCTTGCACCTTCCACTGACCACTCTGCCTGGCAGAGGGTTGGGAGCACAACACCACCATGGGGCAGAAGGCAGCTGAAGGCAAGGGAATGCTATCGATGAGCCAGAGACCTAAATCCTAGGTGCTCCATGAAAAGTAGTCATTCATTCACAATCTTTTTCAAGATCGCTGTATTTATATATTGTTAACAACTGGAACAAATTATGAGCAACCTTTAGCTTTATTTGCAATTCTTTTCTTTCCTATGATCAGAAATTTCCCTCTGCCTCAGCTGTTCCTATGTAAATGTCCGACACTTGGTTTGTGATTTCCACCTTTTAAACAGCCAGTCTTTTGGTGTGGGAGATCCCGTACGGGTATTGGATTGGACCAGCAATACATCAACACCAGCTGGCCTCTCCTGACCACCTTCCTGAGCTGAGCTCCTTCCTCCAATTCCCTGTCCTTGCTTTTACATTTGTAAGTTTGCCCCTTTCCCTTCCCAAAACTATTTGCTTCAGCTTAGGCTTGCCCTTTTTTCTTCTTTCCCCTCATGATTTATTTTCTGTCTCCCACCATGACCCCTGTTTGCCAGCTACAGCTGCCACCAAGTCTCTACCGGGTTCCTCACAGGTTGTGCTGGTCATCTACCAACTGCTGCACTAAAACTCTCCAGGACTGAGGTTTCCTTGGGAGAACAGTAACATAAGAAATCAGACACACTGAAATTATGAGGAGGGCTGGCTGGGAGAAAGAGCTTTTCTTCTTTCTCCTGCCAGATGTTTTGCCATTCTATTGGAAGACAGGTTTTTAATACAGAAAAATCCACTTTCAGGTATTTTGACAAAAAAATGGAATTCTATATAGAAAGCAGATGGTTTGCATAGAAATTTTGTATAAATGAGAACCCAGTCTTCCCTTAAAAGGCAGTGTTAACAGCCCCCAAATCTGAGATGGAAAGTTAGCAGCTGGATAGGGCAACTGCAAGGGTTAGGAAAGGGACAGAATACACTAACACCACTGGGGGGAGAGCTCACCAGGCCTGGATATGCATTTCATTTTGGATGGATGTTTTGAGACCGGTTCAAACACTATTGCTGCCTTCCACGTGGTCTAGAGAGAGAGAGACGCTGCTGATCTCCTCAGAAACTGTGCTTTCCTGTGAATGCTGATGACTAAGGTGCTAAGGCAGGAAAAAGGAATGTTCCTCTTCCCAAAATCACCCAGTGAGCAGTGCTTTATTCCACAGGGGATGCTCTGCTTTCTGCCACTGGTGCTCACCGTAAGAGCTGGGTTCCGTGGGCCAACGTACAGAGTACGGTGAGCTGAATAGAAAGGAGTTGCTACTTCATGTTTATTATTTTGTAACTGGTATTCAGTGCCAAAGCATTTTAAAAGGCCAGTTAAGACTTGCCAAATCTTAGCCCAAAAAGTATAAAACTCCTATGGTTTTCTGCTTAGAAAACTTGGAAAAGATAAAAAATTCTAGATGGATTACAATATTTGCCTGTGAAGATTGAAGTATTGCATAATTGCTGCTCTGACTGTAACAGCAGTACAGCAGAACAGAGATGGTTATGTTTACACCTCAGTGAAGAGGTCAAAAATAGGCATTTTTCTTTAAATTTCCTTTTGAAGGATATTTTTGGAAGAAAAATAGCTCAATTTTCAGCAGAGAAATTCAGTTTGCATTTAGACACCCCCACACTTATTTTTCTCCCCACTGAAAAAAAATTGGTTATGATTGACCTGTTAAACCAAACAACATGGCTTTTCAGCAATCTGTACACAGTACAGAACCATTAGTGTTCCTGAAAAGGCTTCCATTTTTTAGTGTACACAGCTCCTCGTAAGTGCATTAGAACTATTGCATAGTTTCAAAGTCTTCAACCACAGTGGTAATCAGAATGCTTCCATGTACATAAATAATAGCATATCTTAAAAATTTAATTAAAAATACACAGTATAGTAAAGGCTATGGAAAATCACTTCCATCATAGATGACAGGTCGCTCTACAGCCAAGTGATAAAACACTCTTTTTGAGATAAACCTGTCAAGGAAAGAAAGAGAGCAAAAAGATCATGTTAGCTGAAGCCAACAAGAGAGTAAGCCTTAAAAGTGTATTCAGTCTTTCAGTTTATACTTGGGCAAAAACTTGATTGTTGTCAAAAAGAAGTATGCCTGTGCAAGGGCCATCAGGTTCATTGTTAAAAAGATGACAATCCTGACTAAACTGTCTTGGAATGAGTCACAAATTACTTGCTTACTTCTGCTAACCCTCCCAGAGGTTCAGAAAGAAGAGTGGAATTCTGCTCTGGGGGTAGGAAAAAAAAAACCGAACAAGAACCAAAACTCAGTCTTGAAGGATTAGGGTTAGGGTTAGTCTTGGCAAGTGAGGAAAAATTTCTTATACTTACTTCTGAATGGCAGAATACTGGTACATGTAATCAGTTCCACAGTCTGTAAAACCAAGCTCATTTCACCTTTTAAACCTGGCTAGGACCTACCTAGAGAATGTGTTGTCAAATATCAGTGTGTAGATTCCAGAGTTTCTGACTTTGACTTGTCCTCTGATAGTTTCCTTATGAGAGTTGCAGCGAGTCATTGGGATAAGAACCTGGAATTCAATACAAATCAAAATGAAATTTGCTATTTGCCCTACAAATTGACATTTTCTTTCAGAAAACCTTGATTTCAGCCACCTTGAAACTCCCAAAAATGCATATATGCCTGCAAAACTAATTAACTTGATTAGCATTAAAAACCCACCCAAACTAAAATCTCACAGTGAGACATTTATTTTCCCTTGATTATATCTTTACAGCATTAACCTATGGCAATTCATCTCTGCTTTAGAGATAAAATCAAATCCTGAACTTTTAAATGTTAATCTAAGAAACTTTAGTAACTTCAGCAAGTGGTACGTTAAATCCATATATCCAAGAGCAAGATTTAGCTAAATATATCTTTTAATATATGCTTTTATAGTCTCTGTGTTATAAAATAAGCTTTCTCAGCAAATCTTAATTGTTTATCTCAGCTTACAGCACAAGTGTGTGTATCTGTGGTTCTGTGTGTGTCTTGCTGTAAAACCCTAGCACAGCTGTCAGAAGAGCAGCTGACACAGATCAAGGATAACCCTATAAAACACCAAGTTTTACCAAATAAATGTATCAAGACAAAAGCAGCATTCACACTTCATTCAGATTTCAGATTTTACATGGAGTTAGTAACTGTGCAGTGAATCAACACAAGCTATATAAATGTCTTATCCCCCTAGTAAATCACAGCCATAGAGTTCACCCTAGCATGGTGGATTAAGCCAACAGCTGCATTGTCTTCAGTAAAACTTTGCAATTAGTTGAGTAAAATAGATTCACTTAACCCATAATCCTTATGAAATATGGACAGCACATATGAAACCGGGTACCTTGGGCACTGGCAAAGAGATTTTGCACACCATCAAGGCACTTAAGAATATGCTTCATTGTAAGAAATGTATGTAACCCAAGTAAAGTATCTATTTCCCTGTGGCTTCTGCTCAAGAGCCTGGCAAAATCAGCCTTAAAGAGTTTACAAATTAAGTGCAATTGAGAAAAAAGAGAATTTTGCAGACTTGGACTTTTATTTTTGCTTAATTATAGTGGGTGAATTTCAAATGCGACCAATAGGAGCTAGAGGGTTTTTCAACTCAACATTTGCAGGCAACATTAAGTAATTTAAAGATGTAGCTTTGCCTTTAGCAGAACTGCAGCTTAACTGGAGAAACAAATCCTTAATGCAATAGCAACTGGCATTCCAGTGAAGACCTCCTAGCAATACTTGTCAATTCCTGTAGGCTGTATGAGTGTAGAACACTACAACTTCTAAGGTAGTAAGGAGACAAAGGCCTTACTTTGCACTGATCCAGCGGCGTGTCTTCAGATTCCTGGTAGACAACGCTGAAGGATATGCTTTTGGGGTCTGATGAGAAGATCCAGCTAATTGTTAGGCCCATCTCTGTAACAGTGATGGGAATGATACTGTAGGTGCTGGATTTGATGAACAGCTCTCTGTTGCTTTCTCCAAAATTCATGATCTCTTCTACTGTAAGGGGTAATTTGATCCTGTGAGGGAGAAAAATATGATTACTTGAAGAGATCCAATCCACTTACTCAGACAGAACCACTAATCATTGTTTTTTATTTTCCATCTTTTTCTGGTAGATCCCAGAGCATATTTGGGACAGGTCCACAAGATGCATGAAAATTCAGCCTTAGATGAAGGCAAAAACTACAAAAAAGCTGACTGATATTAAGAACCTTCACTGCTCTGGTAAATGTGGACTTTGTTCACTTATTTATTTCATTTCAACTAAAGAAAACCAGTGCTGGAATAAAGCTTTTTAGAGTTACTACAGTAAGACAGGAGTGCTGCCCTCTATTGTTCTTTTTAAACAAAAAATAAGTTACGTGGTTTATTCACCTTCCTAGGTGAATATAAAAATTTGCACAGGAAACAGGAGGGATCAGGAATTCAGAGGGGACAGGTGGATGGAATAGGAACAGCAGCTCTGTTCCGAAGCACTTAATGCTACATCTGGGTCTGTTTTACCCAACCAAGCTACAAAAAAGCTGACTCAAAATATTTCCAGTTAAAAAGGAAGTTCTTGGCATCTTGATGATGCTGAGTCCTACAGCATTATATGAGCTGACTTCATGCTGGTATCTCTTTAAGACTGCAAGCAGTGAGGCCCTGAAGCAGGAGAGCCCTGGTTACTTTCTTCAGGGAAAACCTGTAATTTCTAAGAGCCGTGAATCTCACCTACATTACCCTAACTAAAACTAATCTAATCTGTCACTCTTTACGCCAAATAAATTGCTTGCAAGTCAATGAGATCAGAGTAAACCACAGTCCTGTGGTGTCTCAGGTGACCTTTGATTTTAACAAACTAAATATCATTCTTGGTTTAGCCTTACAGCCCAGCTATGATTTTAGTTATTGCCTCATTTACCTGGATCTCTGAACAGCAGCAACAAGGTTGAAACATGGACTAATTTATCTCCTTGCAGTCAAAAGTTTAAAACCTTCCCCATAACTAAGGCAAAATTTCAAAGCTAGGCTTAAGGGGACAGTGAGCAAAGGTGAATTTCTCTAAGTCACGTGCATTTCCATACACTGGATTCCTTCCTTGGCTGTGCAAGTGACATGCTCTATCACTACTGCATGTAACTATGACTTTCAGAGCAGGACACATGCAGAGAACATGCACACACAGTACACACGGGGCTTGAGCTGAGGCTTAGGTGAACATTTTATGCTATGGCATGTATCAACCACAGCAGGCAACATACACTGGGAAACCACCAATAAATAACAGATACGTGCTCCAAAAGGCAACCAATTCTCTCCCTTTGGCAAAAGTCCAACTAGAGCTGCATTCCCTGACTTGCCCTTGTAGTTTCCTTCAGAGACTTGCTAGAACTGCACAGCCCTAGACCTCCTTCCAGTTGACAGCAACTCCTGCAATAAAAATAGGAAATGTTTTCTGGTGTGATGTGGACCTACATCTTCCTTCTCATTCCCCAGTTGCACTGAAGTTTCCTAGGACTGAAGAGAGAGGACCTGGCTCACTGCTGCTGCTCTGCGTGGTTGAGTTACACCTTCTCATCCTCCTCAGACCAAATTCTACTCTGGGACACAAGTGATCAGCTCTTCCAGGAGCCTGCAAGGCTTGTGCTCACATAGCTGATATCTGAGCTCAGCCTTTATGCTTTCACCTATAGCAATGAAACTGTTGTGCTTACATGATTTCTCCTGACTTCAACAAGCATATCTCAGCATCTTGAGCAACTTGCCACTCTTCAGATTCATCAAAGGTTGAAGAATTACACGTGCTGTTTCTAGAACAAGGAAAAGAAGGAAAATCATGATTCTCTGAGTAGTATGTGGTCAAATATCATCTGCATGCTGATGCCTTCCTAAAATAGAAATGTTTTGATAGTCCTGATACCAAATTCTAGGATTCTTGTTTTGCACATTCTAGTGACAAAACTGGGCAAAACCGCAGCCCTGTTCTGCTCACCATTCTGCACAAATGTAAAACTGTTCCTATCCTGGTTTCATGAGCTAAGAGGAATACATATATACAACCAGAACATCTTTTCTGCAATCATAACATTAATTCCTTATTGAGATGATGACAGGTTTTAAAGATTCTCTGGCAGGTGGGAGCTTGATGGAGGGCAGACACAAGCAAAATAGTCTGCACTTGTCCCTTAAACAAAGCTTGAAAAGGATAAGACATCTCCCTGGATTTAACCTGTGAGGTGTTTTACAGACCTATTATCCAGTTCCTTACTCTGACAACAGTACACAAAACATATTCTATTGCTGTAGAATTGCTACTATGTGTCTTCTTTTCGTACAAGAAATACTGCATGATTCGAACACAAATACACCAAAGACACTGTTACAAGATGACAAAGCAGGATGTTTCCTCCACACCATGATGTGTCCCAGCAAGCAGTGAAGCAGAGGGAAGAACCTGCTATCCACTCCTTCCCTCAAAAAAGGTGTATGCTCTGGGTGCTACTGGAGTAGCACCAGGTACAAATTACAGGGCTGGACACAGAGAGAAGGATGAAACAAACACTGATAGTTTCCAAGTAAGTTAGAGCTTCTCTAACTGATTCTTGTTTTGCTTCTCTGCATTCCAGCCGTTTGAGACAATTAAGCTCTCATTCCCAGAAAAAATGCCAAGGGTTCTTATTTACAGGGAACCAGCTGGTTGGTTCCTTCCAAAACCAGTGGAATCTAATAAAATGTAATACCATATATGCTTCTGAACCATCAAGTGCAATAATGCCCCAAGAGGCATAATTGCCACACTTACTGTAGGCCAGTTCTCAAAACCAATGCCCAGTTTAGCACTTTCTTTTAAATCCAATGGGACACTGCTCTACAAGCAGCACTGCTGAGCAGAAGAGCAGGAGAAAATACCTTCTTCAGGTGGTCATGAGCAGCATCTGAATATACTGTGTCAACACAAGCAATCACATATCAGTTTAGTGCAGTGACACCATTGGTTGGAAACAGGAAGAATTTACTGTTAGGACTGCAAATTAAACTGCACCCACTGTCTATACATTTCCTGAACTGTTATCTGCAGAATTCGTGTTTTGATATTCCTGTTCTCTTATTCTTGCAGCCTCTTGGATAACTCTTGATTTCTTCAGAGTCACACCACTACTGTTAATACCCTAAAGAGACAGCTGGGATGTGCATGCGAGACTCAAAGCTGTAATTAAGTGCCAAAATCTGAGGTGTAACCAGACACTAGAAATGTAGGAATGAAGTACTTACTACATGTTGGTCCATAAAGGTTAGTACAATATATATGCAAATACTTACCGATACGAACAATTTCATTGTTAGCTATCTTTATACAACTAGATGAGAAAACTGATTCTGAAAAAAAACCCCGAAACAACAAAACTAGGAAATTAAACTATAGCTTGTAAACCTACACATATATTTTTCTTGCACAGTAGGAATAGCAACAGGCTTCATGCTGTGATCCACATGAGTCTCCCATCCCACCAGGTTAGCTACACAGCTTTAATTTCACAGCCTTGAATTCATGCAGAACAAGAGAACTACACAACTACAGGTTTTCCAGAAGTGTCAAACTCCATGATTTACTACGCAATGCCATTAGAGTTCTTGATTTAATCCATTAATTTCACCTTTCATTTGGAACCCTGAAATGTAAATTAAATCCCAGGACCAATATATGTTCCGTGTTCTCCTCTAACACATGATTTTCCTTATTCCTGCTGCTACAACCCAGTACATGGTTGGGTGATTAGCTTGCCACTTGGCTGCTCCAACCAATATATTCACCACACATCGAAGACTAAGGGAATGCTAAGTCTCCTACTTTGTGTATTAAACCAAAGTGCCTTATAATCACAAAGAAAATTCTCCTTCTCACTGAGTCTAACAGTCTAAATTAAAGTCTGGTAGCCTGTAATATAAGAAACAGTCTCATGATTTAACTGAAGCATTTTTCCCCAACAGGAGAATTTATTCTTGCATGACCCATTCGCCCTTTCTGTCAGCACTAAGGATGTTCCTGCAGCTTGCCAGGTCCCCAGATTATGAATATGCACCCTCTGGTGTATCTATTTAAACAGTCAGTATTGTTTCCCTTCTTTATCTTTTTAAAAGTGAGATGAAATGGGGCTAAAAGCACGAAGAACCGAAGCATGGAAAAGACACTACAGCAAGAAGAGAACAGCTCTGATTCAGCAAAGCCTCAAGACAGATTGTTGTAAGCTTATATAGCATTTTGAAGAATTATTACTTCATGCTTGTCCTGTTCTCATGCACTTCCTCAGGCACCTGCTGTTGGTCACTGTCCCTAAGGTGGATGGTCTGGTCCAGCATGCTTGTTTTTACATATGGAAAGCATTTCTTACAAATGATACTAAATATACTGTGGCCAACATCATAAATGGCTTGTGGAGTTAAAAGTAAGAAGTCACTTTTAGAATTAAAACCTGAAAAGAGCTGGTTCAACTCTGGACTCAGCAATTTTCTGCTTTCATAAACACCTGAGCTCTGACAGCTGTAGCTACGTGTCTGAGGTGTCGGCTTCATGCGGCTGAGCAGTGAAATCCCAGAAGCCATCTGCCTGTCAGCAGTGCAATGATTTCTGGAGAGAACTTCTGTCATCCAGGTGAGAGTCTTACCGAATTGAGTGAAAGCCAGAAACCTGAAACGGAGACTGGAGGCTGTACAGAGCCCCTAACAGCTGCTTAGCCCAGCAAACACATCTGAAAATGCAAAGAAACAATCAGAGGCATTATGCTGAAGTGCACCAATGATTCCCTGGGCCTGCTGTTAACTAGCAGGTCAGACCCACCCCAGGCACCTTAACTTATATTAGCCTTCCTCTCCAACCCAACAAAGAGCAGTAGAGAAAGAAAGAAGACAGTAAAGGATCAGAAGAAAGGATACGACAGACAGCCCTTGACATGGGGCAAGGAAAGAGGTATGGTTTGGGATGGAGCAAGGGGGATATAGAGCTCACTGAATTTTTAACAGGGTGCAAGACAGTGTCTTGCATGAAGGTGTATGGGTGGGAAAGGGATGGAAGTGTTAAGGGCAAACCCTGACATATGTTGGGATGGGAAAGCATCACACAGACAACTGATGGAAAAAAAAAAACAAAACAGACGGACATGAAAATCCACCACTATGTGCTATGGGTGGATCTGCATATTGGTACATAGGAAATCCCAGACATTTAAAAAAAAAAAAAAAAGTCTGATTTAGCTAGGCTACATCCTGTATGAAACAAAGGAAAAAACACAACAAACAATACAAAAGGACTCCCTGGCCTTAAAACTGGTCACACTCTATCTGCAAGACAAGAGGCAATACAGAGAAAGCAAGCAAGGGAAACAATCATGACAAAGGAATATTTCTGTGCTCCAGGGGACAACATGCAAAATATTTTTGATTTTTTTTTTGTATTGTGATAGGGAAGAGGTTAGGTAAAGGCTCTGAGATGAAGACAGCTTTCAAACACTACATTTGCAAAATGTTCAGAACAAGCAATTAGGGATTACCAGGGTGCTTTCAAGTCCCCTTCCCAGCAGGAGGCAGCAATCAGATAACTGTGGAAATCAACAGTAGAAATACTGACAAGCTGATGCCAGTATACCTCAAATACTGCAGTCTGTAGGTCACCAAGGCTACAGCCACCTCTGTGGGTAACACTAGTTAAGATACCTTTGAATTTTCTCTTCACACAGTTCTTTAGAGGCTATTGAAGGAAACCGAGGCAAAATTATTGGAGAGGTATAGCAGAAGAGTTTCTGGCCTGAGTGTACACCACTATCCACCAGGAGCCCCTGGTCCTTCCAGCAGAGCTGCTGCCCAGCCCTCCCTGCCCAGCCTGTATCTCTACAGAGGCTGCTCCATCCCAGAGCCTGCAGGGTGGTTTGTGCACCCAAGGTCCTTCACAGCTTTACAATCAAATGTTCTTCAGACTGACCCACGCAGGAGTAACAGCTCTCAGCCCACTCCCTGTAGGTGATAAATTCACATAACCCATATGTTACTACACAGCTTAGCCGCTGCTGTGTCATCCTCATACCTTACTCTGCATCTGAAAATAACTGAAAAAAGCAGGTGGTTGTCACAGCCTATTGCTAGCCTGTTTGACAGGAACAGTTTGTGAATATTTAGCACCTTGCTCCCAGTTTGTTTCTTAAAGGCAGAGAAATTGCTATCACATGCAATGAAGCACAAAGGAGAACTCCATTTTGTGCCAGTAGTCTTCTTTCAGTAAATGATGCTGCAGAAATAAGTCAAATTTGGTGCTGTTTCTCTTCATACATATTTGCAGGTACCAAACTCAAGCAGTCAGAGATACAAGCTCACTGCTCTACAAGTCAGAGTCCCAGAAGCACTCCAGCTATGGTACCACAGGCTGCTGCAGAGATCTGCCTGCGTGGGCTTGTTTCTCTGAATAGTGTTTCCCTCTCTTGCAGAATCAAGGGACACTTGAACTGCTGTACATTAGAACTCACCGGGTGAGGCTTTTCAGCCCATCTTAAGGATTCGGAGGTAAATTCTGCTAATCTTATGCTGAGTAATATCTTGTAGTAGGATTAATCTCACAGAAACGTGGTTTTTGTAGCTCAAGACAGAGGGCATTTAGCTTTTGGGCTAAATCTTTAAAAAGCCAATAAACCTATCTCGCAAAAGATTAAATTTACCAGGTAAACAGCTTGCAAAGATCATTAGTCTTAGGGCTGTTACTTTTATGTGCTGGCAACAGCCCTGACTGCAGGGCTGTTGGGTTAAGGAGGGGCTTAACTTGGAGAGTTGACACTGCAAAACCCCATCAACTCTTGAGAGGGAGTGTGAGGGAAGGGGCTGACAGAATTGGTCACTCCTGCCTCTGAGAGTAATACAAATGTAGTATATTAATGAAAATCCTCTGTTTCCAGTAAGTCACTTGAGAGGAGGAAGAAGTGCTGCCATCTGATGATGTGACTGACATCTAAAGAACAAGATGAGGCTTAACTGAACCACAAGTTCTGAAGTACTCATTGAGACTCAAACCCTGCCTTTTGGGACAGGTCCAACCCAAGCCAAATGACTCTGATGCTCAGAGTCTGCAACCTGAGCCTAAATGCCAAATTTGACAAAACAAATTCTATTTCTCTCATGGGTTTCCCCAGAAACCCTCAATCTGAGCACTAAAGCACTGATGTATTCAAAAGCTTAATCCTTATACTGTTTTCAGAAGCCTCTGTAATTGTCTTTTGAGTACGCTTTTGAGTCCCTATCAGTATAAATCTGGTAACAGATGATGTATTCAAATCCACCAGCTGTTGTGTTTGGGTCTTGACTGTCAAGACAATCCTCTTCAGCAAATAAATAGATTTGCTTTTGTCTGTCATGGATGCTTTACTACAGCTCTTATCTGTTAGCACTTAGGATTTTGTCTGTCTCCTGGGTGCATTAGGATTTAATTATTTGCTGAGTAAAAAAAATCTCAATATGTCTCCTTCCAGGCTGCCTTTAAAAAGAAGGCGAAATGGCAACTACAGATACTGCTAATTTTTATTATAACTTCTGCATCACCGATCCCTGTGAAAACAGAAGTGAAAATTTTCATATTTATAGGAGTCTTCCTTGCCATGTATGCATTTTGTTGTTTTCATCCTTGGTATAGCAGGAAATGCACTGGTCATAGTACTGGTACTATGGTACAGGAAATGCACTGGTCATTTTCTACATGAAACTGAAGACACTGACAGAAACTGACAGTACTTTTGCTGAAGGTGGGTATAGCTGACTGGGTTTTTCTTTGGACGCTGCCACTTTGGGTATTTTTGGCTGCTCAGGAGTGGACTTTAGGCATCATGGTATGTCATATTATATGAGGCTTGTATACACTTCAATGTTAGCTCTAATGTCTATCACCTTTGACCAGCTTATTGCTGTTATTTTTGCCACCAAAGCACACGTGTCAAACCAAACGAATGACATGGGGCAAATTAACCTCTGTCTTGATCTGGGTAGTCTACCAAGCATTTGCTGCACCACACTGTTTTTTGGGAGGTGTTAATTTTGGTAAGGCAATATGTCAGGAAGAATACCCAAACCATAGCACAGAACTGGTTCTTGAAGTGATCCAAGTGACCCTTGCTTATTCTATTCCCACACGAGCCATGATCATCTGCTACTCACTAATTATTAGAACCTTACCGTGTACTAGAAGTCTTCAAAAGAACAAATCTATAAAAAACATTTTCTGTAGTTGTCCTGTTTATTCTTACCCAGATACCCTATACTTTCTTCAGATTGATAAACATCATAGACTGGAGCTTTAAATTGAACAGCAGCTTTGAAACGGCAATTATCATAACAAAAGCTCTTGCTTATTTTTACGGCTGTCTTAACACTCTATTTCTTTATGGGAATGAAAATCAGGAAGTACTAACACAAAATGATTAAAAAACCAAGATGCGCCAAAGGGCAAGTTACAGCTCAACAATGGCAAGCCACTGAAGAGGATGACTCTAAACCTTTTACTGCTTCATATAGTGCAGATACCACAAGCATGTACCCACTACTAAACTGCCTAGAAAATCTGGCAACTATTTTACAGCTTCTTTTTCCCTGTTTGTTTTGTTTGCAAATACTGATACAGGGAGCCTGAGTGAAAGAGGAAATACAATACCATTAGTAAAAACACTGTGATCAGCTTTAGACCAACCTATTTTCATCATGATACTTCATTGCTTTCTGCTTTTTCAGTCCAAGCTGGTAACTGAGTTAACAGGGCAGAAGATCTTCAAAAAGTATAAAAAACTATGAAATAAAACTCCACTTTTCATGACATAAAGGTAATTTGAATTTCTTGACTCCCAAACCTCTGGCCTGCTGGTTTTCTACGAATGGTGTTTTTTAATTAAAGCTTTTATGAGTTTTGTTTCAAATAGATTACATATTTTAGTTCAGCCCCTTCATTTAATGAGAATTCCTGGATTTAAAACATATATATTTCAATCTTCATGCTGGATTTCATGTGTGGTTGGGGTTTTTTGGGTGTTTTGGTTTTTTTTTCTCTCTGGGACAAGGTCTCTACACATAATCCTTTAGCATTCATCTAATATTTCTGTAATAAAGGAGCGTTTTCATCTGCCTTTCATCTTACATCAGGTTCAGGGTTTGAAAGTCCCATACACATCTTTGTATCGTATATCTGGTAACAGAGCTCGTGTTGCCATATTACCAGGCCCCTTGTAAACACCAGGCATATCATACCACACGTGGGCTCCAACACTGAGCAGTGCTTCTGTAGATGTAAACTCTCACACCCCAATTCCCCACACATTCTTGGCATCACGACATTTTTTCACTCTGTTTTTCCTGGCACCTTGGTTCCCTTGTCATGAAACTGTGAATTCCTTAGTTGTTTTTCAGCCTTGTTCCACCAGTTCTCCCTTTCCACCTCTGGTCTTTTCACTTCCCAGTTGGAGGCAAAAAGGTGTGCAGAGGACAGAAAACTATGCAAAAGCTCTTGCAGAAAGTAGTAGAACAGGTGTGGAGACTGGAATAGGGAAAAGAAAGAAGGGATGTTGCAGAGGAGCAAAGGGAAGACTTTATGCAGCTATGGGCTGCTTGCGATAAAGGCAGGGTTGAGTCTGCCCCAAAGGGTCAAAGTCCTTTGCATTACAGCTTTGAAATACCAGTTTTAACTGCTTCAAACCACTCTTGCACAAACCACACTCTCTGGATCTTCCTTTACTCCTCATTTATACTTAGGCCTTCCTATCAGAGCACTGCAGCTCAGAGGAACCTGACCCTTTTTGGCAGTATTGTGCCCATGTCACCATTTTTCCCCTTACAAAACAGCTGCTTGGGCAATCCTTTCCTTACTACACAATCTCTTGTTTCTCCCACAGTGAAATATCCTTAAAAACAAAGTAGGAAGGAATGTGCTGTGATTTCATGTGTAAAGATGCTATCTCAACACACAACTGCAATGCAGGCTTTGCCAGCATAGGGTGGCAAGAGGTGCTCCTGTCCCCACTCCTTCCTGGCTGGTTCCGCAATGGGCAGGGAATGCTTCGGACCACATTCACTTCCCCCTTTTGGCTACACCACACCCTGCCCAGCCATGTCAGTTGTAATTAGGTCAGCAAAGAGTGTTAAGAGTCATAATGAAAAAAAAATAATCCAGACCAAAGAAACCACTGTGCAGACAGGCTGAGGTGTTCTTTCTATCACTACCATGGTGTGAATAAACTTTGTTCCTGTACCAGGGTAGTGGCAAGTTTGGGGGTTTTTCACTCTTCCGCTGTCTATGATCTTGATTTTGCTGCTGCAACATTTATTGCAGGCATGTTATGCCTACAACACATAAAAATGGAAACACAGTGCACTGCTTTATCCTGGGGCCCTTTGTTTTAGAACACAATCTGTAAATGTGAATGCTTTAGAAATAAAAGTTTAAAAATACAACACTTGAAAAGAAAACCCATGAGCCTTAAAGCAGCAGAACATACCACAACTGCACAATTAATCTCAGCTTCTCACATTTAAGATTTGGATCAGGTTGCTCCAAACACATAACAGACCTGAAAGGATGAAGTAACTGCTGCTTAATCCTAACCTTTAGGAAGGAGCTACTTCAAGGTCAGCCAGAGTTATGTTAGTACATCATCTCTCTTATCTTGCCACACACCTGTGCAGTTCATGACCAAGGT
This sequence comes from Gymnorhina tibicen, assembly GCA_013399875.1. Taxonomy (NCBI): domain Eukaryota; kingdom Metazoa; phylum Chordata; class Aves; order Passeriformes; family Artamidae; genus Gymnorhina; species Gymnorhina tibicen. The sequence continues at coordinate 4,371,001 of VXAZ01007128.1, read as the reverse complement.
GAGTTTTAATTGATTCTCAACTGACCTGTACCAATAAAGGCAGTCTCTCAAAATTTGCTGTTATGAAATAATTTTGTTGTAATTGTTTCATGTCACTTAAGGGAAAGAACAACAGTGGCAGGGCTAAGTGAAGAGACCAAGTGAAAAATAGAGTAAAAGTACAGTAGGCACCAAAATGTTCTTTAAGATAATTTACTGCTTTGAGGACCAACTTGCATTTTCAGTCCAGCAAGGACTCACATCTAGAATAGGTATGGTCAGTGTGAAAATCTCTGCCATCAGCCAGAGTAAGGTCATAAGAACTACGTCAACAGAGCACGTCAATCGCAGATCTTCTACTTGGACAGCAAGCCTCCGTTCCATCTCTTGGCTGCTCATCTCCCTCATTTTTAAAGCTCCACCAGCTGGTGCAAATTTCTGGCAAAACCAAAATAGCCTGGATTATTTTCAGCAGATCTCAATAAAGAAGTTTAGCCTGAAAACTTACTTATTTGTATGCCTTCCTCAGACCTGCATCTAGCAACCACAATCTTGGATCCTTTGTGTGTTCCCCAGACACAATATCAAAGCAAATTCTACTCCAAATATTCACTTTCATGCAAAGAGAACATTATTGGAATGCTGAGACTATGTGAAGTTTGACATAGAAATCAGGCCATATTTAGCTGGACACTTTAGAAAGAAAAAGAATAAAGATGATAGGTCTACATGAAATTTCAGGTGCTCAGTCCAGTACAGCCAAGAAATCTGAAGCAATGAAACAGTAGCTCAGAAAGTCACTGAACTGCAGATCCTTGAAATGTAGGAGAAAACACAGTGGAAAATTTTCAGAACATCTCTCATGGGCTGCTGTCAAAGATAGGACAGAGGGTCAGCAGAACCTTTGCTCATACTCATTACAGTGGCTCTGGCACATTTACTCACAACCAACCAAAGTATCTCATGCTGCACTATCTGCTCGTGTGCTAAGTTACACTCAAGCTTTGGGTACACATGTACTCCTCACCACAGAGACAAGTGAGAAAATTCGTGTGCTGTCACAATCAGCACTGTGGCCTGCTATTTTTCTTCAACATGCACCACAAGCACCACACCATCATCTGACTCACGTATCAATATCTAGACCTCTCCCACAACACAAACCCACAATCAACACCAGATGCTCAAGTCATCTGCAATGCAAGAAGGCCATTCTCCTCTCCAGTGCTCAGGCTAGTCAGAACTTCCAAACATTACAGGTGTCATGGGAAAGCGCAGGTGTCATTAAGTGTTCTCTGCAAAGAATGTCTCAAGTTCAAAGTACAACCATAGTAGGACTCTCCCACCTGCCCATGAAACTGATAACAAAAAGCAACAGAGGGTAAAGCACTATTTCCTGGCTCTCCTGCCTATAATCTAACAAGGGAAGATGGACAACCTTTAAAAGTTTACATGGTGCAAGTAAGTTGTTCCATGGGTGCACTTCAAGAATAGTATTCCCCTGTTAGTGGCAATCCTTCCTTCCTGCCTGAATACTTTGTCAGACAAGATGAATTTAGACCAATCTCGAATTGAAACAAATGGTGACCCACACTTATTTCTCTTCTCCTGGTTGTTTTCTCCAGAGTTAACTCACCTGTAATAGACCTGTTGCAGATACCATGAACTAAAAGAAGCAGTACACTTCACTTTTTTCTTCATAAAACAAACAAACAAAAACTCCCCACCACAAACTGTCCCTTTGCAAAACAAAGGCAATACTAAATTCACAAGGGCACTGTGAAGCTCAGTTCATTCATGTCTGCCCAGCACATCATAAGCAGGAATATACTGTCAGTGTTTACAGTATACAAAGTAGGCAGAATACATGTAAGATATTTACCACGAAACAAATATGTAGAATTTTGAAAAGTTTTTTTACAGTCTGTACTGTCTGTCTTCAACCCAAGCTGCAAGTCATTGTGGTTTATACCGGAAATGGGTCTGCTGAGTGCAAAAGAGTCTAGGTCTTCTGTCTCAACAGCAGACTATTTACACTGTGACTGTTTTCAGTTTAGCATTTAGATTTATCGTGTCTATTTTTCTGCTTGAAAGCAAAGCAAGTACATAAGTGAAATTGCTCTTTTTGTTTTTTCTTCTTCAAAGACAATATATTTTACAGAACGGAATTTTTGTAAAACATTTGAAAAAATCTGAACAATAGTAAAACAATATTTTGCATTGAAATGGACACACATTAAACTATAATACTACAATGTAATTTGCAAACCAAGTATTTGGATATTCAGATGGCCTTAAATCCTTTTCACTGGTAATTTACGTAGAAATAGATGTAAAAAAAATTACTGAAATCTACACTCACTCTCATTTTCTTATGAAAGAAAAGAACAAACTTGTACCAGATGTAGCTACACAATTGTTCTTCTTCTCTTCTGTAAGCTGTCATCTCTAAGGTAGTAAGGAATTCTACAGACACAGAGAGCCTGAATGCTGACTTTAATGGTGACAGCTGGCCTGATGACAGCACAGAGCTGGGACTACTCCCCTGTGCTGTGGTGAAGCAAATAGAGGGAGAGGATTAGCAGTTTAGATTTACTAGATTGGATGCTGACTGTGCAGATAGACCAAAATTATCTTGTGTTGTCTACTGAAAATGTGGCCTGGGAACAGAGGTGTATTCACTTTACACAGAGGTTGACTACTCTCACTGAATGGGGAGAAAAAAAGAACATTCTAAAGCAAATCCCGAAGAGTCCCCTCTTTCAGAAGCAGTTTACTCACAGATCTGTCACGCTTTGATCCAAAGAGTCTCTTTCCATCTGACTTTCATTGTGGAGAGAGTCTGATTCCTGTACTTGGCACAGCTCCTCATCAGTGATTATATCAAATGCTGCATCATCTGGTGGTTTAGAGGCTTCACTAGCAACTGTGCCAAAAAGAACGTGAGAAGAAACATAAACACTATTAGCTGGTTGTCTGGAAAACAAACAAGCAAAGCCCTTCAGGGGAAGCCTGGGCCATTCCTCTACATTAACAGAAGCATTAGGTAACTATTAGAACTAATGGAAAACCTTGGGCTGACTGGCACTCATTTAATATACATGAACATCTCTCTCAATGCCAGTCAAATTCAAGGACGGGATCAGTCCCACCCTGAAAACACTCCATGACCTCCTGCAAGTCCTCGGAGCAGGAGGTGACCGTGTGGTTTATTGGAGTCTGCTGAAAAACCCTACTTATTTCTCCACAGCATGCAAACAATAAACTAACCAAAAGCCCTCTCAGATGGTGACACAGGCGATTCCACTGAAGCCGGTGATCCTTCCTGATTGGCACTGGATCCTGAGTCATCTGTACTGTCCACAATGACTCTAGGCTTAGTAAAGCAGGCTCTGCAGCAACGCTCCTTTTTTCCACCAGGTTTTGTCACCATGTAGTTGTTGCAGCAGTAGTAGCAGAAAATGCGGCCACACATTCTAGAAATGATTCAAACCCAAAGGTGTTAGAAAAGTACACCACACAGCTGGAACATCTATATGACAGAGTTTGGGGCTCTCTCATAAAGGTCTTGTTTTCTTCAAAAGCATGAAAGCTACACCCATTGGCAGAACTCATAACAGACTGCGCTCCTTTCTGACGTGAAGCAACAAGCACAGGACAGAAATTCACATTCACACTTTGCTACCTTAATAAACAGGGAAAACACAAAAAATAAAATTACAAAAAACCCCACATTTGAAGACATAAAACAATCAAGTGCCCACAAATATGCAATACAAATAAATAATATTTATATTAAGTACATAGGAAGGAAATGTACTTAATATTATTACACAGGCCAAATCTCATAGGCAGGTAAATCAAAACTTGTTTTGATTGTAAGAACACATCTATATGTCTCTGCTTTGTAATGACCCCTCTCCCTTTCAGACAGGAAAGAAAAAACAGTATTGGACACCTAAATTTACATTTATCCCTCCTGCCCTCTCCACTCTGAAGTCTCGCATTATTAAACTTGTCAACTACTTTTTAATGAGCATGTTGAGATTTTCATGAAGAAAAGCACCCAGTAGGGATGACTGCTACTCATTAAATTTTAATGGTTTTGTTTTTCATAATCATTTAAATCATTACTGGGTGAAGACATGAGCAGTTTTCGGAGACCTGAGCGGAAATGAGTAATTTGGAAGCTGTTACCCAAAATGACTTCACCATTCGCTAATCCCTATAGAATGTTGTTTACATTCATGTGAAATGGAAACAGTTCCAGTGCTTCCTTCTTTCCTTACATGACAAATCAGGTCATGAGGATAAGGAAAAGTAAAGAGCCAAACCAAACATATCACTAGGATCCTGAAATGTACCCATTTAAATACATTTTAATACATCTAGATCAGATAACTAATACTAACTGTAAGGGAAATAATTTAATATCCACTGTTTAAAAGAAGATTACTCTGCAGTGGTTAATTATCTCTAAACATACCTAGTGTAAGTAAACAAATTTATAATTGCACAGCATGTTGAAATTTGTTCTGGAACACTTCCATCACAGTAGCAAAGCCATCCTGGTGAATATTGTTTAGAGCATGCACAGAGCAGTGCACAGTCCTTCAAAGAAACACACTATACTGGTGTGTTTATCTTTGTTTCCAGAAATGAGAAACTAAGAGACAAGTCAGAGTTGCATCCAGATCTTTGCCTTAATACGTGTCAAGGGATCTTTCCAATAATGTCTTATCCCCTTGCAGGTTCATGTGTTCTTTCAGCCTCCACAATGTCATGTATCAATGATTTTGATCACTGAACTGTGAACATTAAGAAATATTTCCTCCATGTAGACGACCACACTGAGTTTTACTTTTGAACAGTGCAATACAGTTCAACAACTGACCTGCAGTGGTGTCGGCGCACCATCCATGAGAACTCTCTCTGGCAGTCCAGACAGTGATTAACTTCTGTGTCCCCCTGCCACCTCTGCTCTGCACTAAGCTTCTGCTGGAACTCCAGAGCATCGGATTTTTGCCACAAAGCATCCTTATCTCTGCAGTGACACAGTTAAAAGAAAGAAAAACACATAGAAGTTGTCAATGCTGGTTTACTGTTAACCAACCTCAACTGGAATGCTGGTGAAAGCTTCACAGTAAAAATTCCTTTGCTCTAAACTTCTAGGGAGCTTTCAGAAACAAAGATAGATCAAAAAACCTACTGAAGTTTCTGCAAAGACAGGGAGAAAAACACATGCCGTGCAGAGAACTACATGTTTTTTAAAACAGGCAGCAAAATAAGGAGATAACTATTGAGTGTTATATTTTTTGACTATATAACAGAAATGCAAAATTTTAACTGCTAATGAAGTTGGCCATTACTTGTATCTTCAATTCAGGAATACAAGCCTGGATGACCTAAGCAGTATCCCTGAACATCCTAAGCAAGGATTTTAATTTCTGCTTGCTGTTTATTATGATGCCAACCTGATAAGCTCTATCAAACGTTCTTCAAGGAACTGCTTTGTTCTTGTCAGGTCATCCAGTTCAGCAAATAACTTCTGGTCACTGCTATTTTTGTCTGCTGCCACCTTGCTGAGCTTCTCAGTGTAATCCAGGATCTTCTCTTTTGCTTCATCAGCTTCTTTTTGGATCCTGATCAAATACAAAGGCAATTATGAATCATTTTTAGCTCATGTGCATTCAAATCTTCCCTGTGGGAGGAAGGGCTCTTCCATCCTGATAAACAGGTAGTTTCAGTGACATTTTTCTCATTGTGCATATTTTTAGAGCTAGACAGAATCTCCCCAGTTTTCTGCATCACTGAAAATGCACACAGATCCATTATCTAGTGGACACAGCCAGCAACCAGCAATTTCTCGGATGCCCTGCTTATAGTAAAGCTTATGATAACTACCAGCTAGGAATAATACAAAAGTTATCAGCATAAACATATAAAAATACATAGGCTTTGGTTAATCTGTTAGACTCTGTGTGAGCCCACGCCTCATGAAGATCTATTTCTGACTGCCAGATTATCCACACCACAGGCCCACGTTACAGACCTTGAAAATATAGTCTGAGTTAGATAATTAAGGCTGATAAGAAACCTGACAAATACATGCAGGGTGTGGTCCCAGTCAGATAATTCTTACTGACTCCCTGAAACTTCACGAAGAGCAGAGAAAAAACAAACTGTCCAAAAGCATAAATTTCCCATTCCTTACAAAAAAACCCCAATATTGTTTTAATTTTATGCTTAACCTACAAGGTAAAAGAAGGTTATAAAAATGTCTTTCATGAATTTATATCAGCTAAATTAACAATACAGTAAGAACTAAACCATGCATTCACATGTGCTGGATAATTTCCATGTTTCTTATCTGAAGTGTCAATCTGATATTCCCTGTCAGTGCCCATGCACTATTTGTTCTGTATAAAACCCCATGGCATATAGTACTTTATAAACCATGGCAATTTTCAATATGTTTTGATTATTGTCCCCTGGCTTGGCCTACAATTAACAGCTTATATAAAGAACCCAAACTCTCACCTTTCCAAGAGCTCTCTAAGAGATGCCACCTCCTCTTCCTTCTGCAGTCGAGCAGATTCTGATTCCGACAGCTGCTCTCTTGCTTCATCCAGCTTTCTACACAAACTCGTGTTTGCAGCCTAGGAAAATAAATTACTCTATTTCCTTACGTATAAAAACAAGACTTTCCCATGCGCAGGACAATTACCAAGACAGCTAACAATGTTTTAAAAGAATCAGTTACAGCCAAACGACCAATTAAGATATTATTGTATAAGCAGGCAGTAATTAGTTGTGTACTAGTGACTGATTACTTCTGTCACACTGAATAAGGGATACACTCTAAAGTAAGACGGTATTAAGCCCGTAATTCTTGTTAGTCCATGTCAGTTGAGCTTTTGCCTCCTTATCAAGAAAAAGCTCTCTAAAATAGTGGCAAAAGAATACACCCCAAAAGCTTTTTCACCACCTAAAAGCTTCAAAAGAGAAAAATTAAATAGGAGGAAAATATTGTTTATTAAAGCCCACATGGAATATGAAGGACAATCAAAAACAACCCAAATTCTTTCACAGCTAGGCTTTCCAGAGAAGTTTGCCAAACTTGGAGTCCTCAGGGAACGTACCTTACTACATCTAAAGGTATGGATTTCTCCTAACAGGCAAGGCCACATCCAGTAATCTTAACTTCCTTCTTTCCAGATTCCTTACAATTCAGTATGACCCTTCTAACTCAACTGTTTGATAAATTTATTGCAAAAATTCTATTTTTTTCTGGCTGCATTATTTCTCAGCCACATTAATTCTCTAATTCAGTGCCCTTTGCAGCCTGCAAACGGATCTATACATGTGGCTGTGTGGGCATGCAGGGCCTAAGAAAGACACATCTTAAACCTGCACCCCCATTTAAGAAGAGAACACATAGCCAGGTCTTACATAAAACCCAATCAGCTTTCAAGGCAGGGCAAATCCTAAGTGACATTGTGCTTTTCATAATCTCTGTTTCAGTGGCTGTCAGCTGCCCAGTATTTTTTCTGCAGCACCTGTATTTATACAAAGGCATTCACAGACTCACAGCCAGTCATTAGAAATGCTGCTTGCCTTCCCAGTTGTAACACTAATGCCTGCTGACACAAACACCTCTGGTTTTAAATGAGATCAAGCACCTACTTGTAACTCTGTAATTTCTTCCTCCGCAGCATGCTGTTGTTGCTTCTGCTCCTCAAGTTGCTCTCTTACTTTCCCACACTCCTCACTGACAGCCTGGCAGAGAGATTAAGCCAGCAGTTAATAACCCTCCAGTGGCCACCCCTTCATCTACAAAATTCACAGCTGTGAGTTATGAGTGCTCTTACTGCCATGCATGGGATAAATGCAGCACCACTGGCTCATGAAAGACAGCTAGAAAGACACTCAACTCTTGGAATCAAGCAAACTCCCTTTATGGTGGCACGTTACCTGTGTTTTACCATTACTTTGCATAGGCTATTGCAATTCTCAGCATAAAGAAGGTCAAACTCATGCAGTGACATAAGTCTCTGATCAACCACCAATCTTAGACCAATTTTATCAGAATGGCAATGCAAACACAATGAAATCTTCAGCCTTTAGGTGTGCTGTTTCACATACACAGGGCTGACTCATGCTTTTTTGGAAGCAAAACTTTGATCTTCTCAGCAAAAGCAAAAATACATGAGGGAGTTAAATGTAAAAGCATCTGGTCTCAGTTTAAGTTTCCTTTCACCAAAATCAGTTCTTAGGAGAAGCAGTGTTACAGGTGTGACAAACAGGTCTTGCAATGTTCCTACCAAAAAAGAAAACAACCACAGCTGTAACCAGAGGGACAGCAGATGCCACCTTCAGTGCCAACATAAGAAATCATCACCCTTGTGAGTACTGACTTGCTTTTCCGTATCACTGGCCTCTCCATTATACGTGTCCATAAAACTCTGAGGAGTTATTTTACCTCAGATAGGCCTAGGTCATGAGCATAGAGACATTTTCAGATTCCCAGGCTAAGGCTAGTTGCATGTTAGTCTCAGAGCCTGACCCACACAAACCTTAGGATTTCATGCAGTAATTGCTGCAGCAGATGGTAAAGCAGCTCCCTCAGCTATAATAATTACATTAATTTACCTTGAATTTTGTCTGATAATTTAGAATCTCTGTGCTCATTTGAAATTTTATTGCAGATAGCTCTTCTTGGCTGGTCTCTTGGAAACTCTGAGCCTGTTTCTGTACTGTCTCCAGCTGCAATTGCAGACTTGGAACAGCTGCGGCACACATTTGAGCCTCCTCTAATTTCTCTTGCAGGCGCTTGTTCTCCTCTCTGAGATTAGAGATGTCAAGCTTCAGCTTCTCCTGTTGCTCTGCTGCCTGTTCTTCCAGTTCTTTGAACTTTTCTGTGGCCTGGGCCAACTGCTCTTCTGCATCCACCTTTTCAGAGGTCAAGGCACAAATCTGAATACCAAGTTCAGCCATATCAGTATTGGTCCTGTGGAGGAGATCTTTATTTTCTTCGTTTTCCACTCTAGCATTTTCCAAGTACCGCTTAACCTTAGACAGCTCTTCCTTTAAGTTCATTAAATTATTTTCCAGCTCAGCTTTTTGATGGGCTGTTCTCTCCTGATCTTTTTTCAGCTTTTCTTCCCTTTCTTTACATTGCATCAGTTCTTGCACATGGTTTCTGTTGAGAGACTCATTCTGCTCTTTCAGCTGCTGGACAAGCATCTTCTGCTCACTCAAGACAGTCTCAGTGACTGCCAGCTCACCTCTCATCCTCTCCCTCTCATCAGTGGCCTGCTGAAGTTTGACTCGTAGGTCGAGGACTTCTGCCTGCAGCCTGGACACTTCTCCTCGATTGACCTCCAACTGCTCTTCACTCATGGTCAGTCTGAAGGCCAGCTCTTTTGCCTCCTTCTCCAGGGATGCCGCCTGCTGTAGTTGCTGTTTTTCCACTGATTCCTTTTCTGATGTGAGAGATTCTATAAGTTTTGTCTGATGAAGGCATGTCTTTTCAACGCTGAGCTTTTCTGTCTCAAGAGTCTCTGCTTTCTTCCTGTATCTTTCAGCTTCTGCTCTTAGCTGCTCACACTGGCTCTCCATGCCCTGCACTTCTACTTCCTTCTCTGTGAGCTGTGACTGGAGACACTCTTTGCTTTCCTTCAAGGTGTCCAAGCTTTTTTCCATTTGTAAACTATGCTGTTTGGCACTCTTCAGCTGTGCTTCAAGTGAGGCGTGAGACTCCTTGGAGGTCTCTTCTCTTTGCTTTAGTTCTTCATATTCTGAGTGCAGAGTCTCCAGCCTTTCCTCTAGAATTTGGCTTTGCCTCCTGGCATTCTGCAAGTCTTCATCCAGCTGTTTGTTCTCACCCCGGAGCTTCTTCTCTTTTTCATCAACTGACACCAGGGCATCATCTATCTCACTCTGAAGTTGTTTCTCAGAGGCTCTCAACCTGGCTACATCGGCTTCTAGGGAAGCTTTAGAAGCTTCCAGATTTTTCAGCTTCTCTTCCATCTTCTTCTTAAACTGCTGCAAATTCTCATTTTCTGTTTTCAGTTTCCTGCTCTCCTCATCCAATTCACTCACTGCAGAGTTTTGCTGCTCCATCTGCTCCTCCAGCTCCTTGACTTTCTGCCCGAGATGCTCCTTCTCAGACATGAGTTTCCGGTTTTGCTCCTGAAGGCTACACACAGTCTGACTCACCTTTGTTAAGCGACCCTCCTGTAGTTCAAGTTGCTCTGCTTGTGACTGGGCTTCCTGCTTCAGTGCTCCTTCCCTCCTACCATACTCCTCCTCAAGTTTCTCTTTTTCCTTCCTGGCTTCCTCAAGACTTTTTTCCAGTGAACCCACCTGAGCCAGAGACCCCATTACCTGGGTCTGAAGCTCAGCCATCTCCTTTCCTTTCAGAGTCAGGGCCTTCTGAAGTGCATCCTTTTCCTTTGCCATGGTCTCCAGGCTCCCAATCAGCTTTTCACTCTCTTCTTTGGAGTTAGTAGTGAGGCTACTGTATCTGGATTCCAGTTCCTTCTGTGCCTGTTCTTTCAGCAGCAGCTCCTCCCTTGCTGCTTTCAGCTGAGATGCATGTTCATCATTGAGTCTTTGTATATCTGCCTTTTCCTTTTCCATCTCCTGAAGCTTCTCTAACAGTGCTCGTATTTGTAGGGCAGAGTCATACTGGGCTGTGGCTTGCTGTCCCTTTTCATCCAAAGCAGCATCAACTCTTGCAAGGAGGTTGAGGTTCTTCTGTTCTGTGGAACTCAGCTTGGCTTTGAGCTCATCAATGCAAAGATCCTTCCCAGCAATCAAAGCCCTAGAGGTCTCCAGCTCCTGATTTGAAACCTGCAATTTTGAGGCACAATCCTCCTTGCTGGTCAACAGCTGCTCCACCTTAGTTGAGTGTTCCTTCTGCTGCTCTGCTGCATTCAGTTCCAGTGACTGTAGGCACTTCTGCAGGTCATGGACAGTGCTCTGAGTGGAGTGTGAGACCTCACACTGCTTCCGTAACTCTGTGATTATCCTTGTCAGCCGGGAGTTCTCCTCACTGTAGTTACTGCTCTTCTCCTTTTCTACCTGTACTTGTTCTTTTTGAAGGCTGACAGCTGCCTGGAGCTCCTGGTTTTCAATTTCTAGCTGGTGAATACGATCTTGAAGTTCCCTCTGCCTCAGTTCAGCCTGGTCAAGTTCTAAACGCATCTCTTCATAGCCCTCAAGGTGTTCGACATTCAGTGAGTTATTTACATCAGGGCTGGAAGGAAACTCTTGTGCCTAAATGAACAGAAGGGGAAAATCAGAAAGTTTAAGTAGTATTAAACATCTAAATGGTGTGCTCAAATGAGAACAAGTTCAGGTTCTTAATGTACAGTGACATTGTGTGTTGCCTTCATAGCACTACAAGATATCAACTTGTAGGAAATGGGGCTTGTTTTCCCAGAAGATAAATGAAAACATACCTATCTGCAGGCAGTCTTCTGAACGTACTTTTTCTTTTACAAGATTCGCATGTTAAGTTGAAGCAGCTGAGAGACTATTCCCTTTACTTTTAATTAAAAATGCTTTTTGCAGTTTAGCATTTTTAAGACTCATAACCATCATAAACTACCAAGTTCTCTGGAACTATGCCAACCAAAGACCTACCACAACATATAAACATTTATTTGCAATTTGCTTACCTGCAAATAATTGCTCACTAAACTGCTCATGCTGGAACTGCGACTTGGGGGCTTCCATAAATATGCTGAAGATCCAAGCGAGGACAGAGTCCTCCTATTGATCACACAGAGAAAAAATATATAAGGTAAGTTTAAGCACATATATATGTGTCTTTCTACTTGCATATGTAAGATTTATCTAGTGTTAACTATCACATAAAAAAGGACATAACTGCACCTGCTGTCTCAGACAACAATCACTGAAGTTGATGAAAAGTAAGATAGGGCTATCCAAGGCATCTATAAAAGGTGATGGGGCTGGTAGCTGTCACTTCCCACATCCTCAAGAACCAACGCAGCCTTGCTCTAAGGAATTGTATTGCTGTGTGGTGGTGGCTCAATCAGATGGTGGCAGCAAAGGGCCCTAGAAAACTCCCATTGATACAAATGGATCTGGACCAGACCTGGTAGATTTTGTTAGGGGGACTTCTAGGGGGGAATCACCATTGCTGCAAGTGAAGCACACTGCTTGGCTGTGCAGTCTCCGCTCTTGAAACAGAGGAAGCTAAGAAGATTTCTTCTTGTGCCTCTATAGATGAGAATAGCTTGGGATTTGGGCCTAAGTTACTCTAAGTGCCGTATTACAGAGCATCATCTCTGATCGCTGGTACTCAGTAAACTGAAGGAGAAACAGGCCAATTTGGTCATGGACTAATTACATGGAAAAAGCATATACGTGCTCAAACACAAGTATTCCTACCTTCAAAAGCAGAAGCTTTTACAGATTCTTCGGCAAGCAGGTGTTTTATGTCCTTGTTAATACAAAGGACATAATGTTTTATGTCCTTGTTAATACAAAATCACAACATGGCTCCCTCTTACCTGGCAAATGCTGGCCAAGCAGCATCTAAATCATAGCCTCTTGATGCCAAGTCAAACTGAACATCAGTGAGCTCATACAGTTGACCCACAATGTCAGAACTCATTTTGGAATTCAGAAATGGACTTCTTGCATAGTACCAGTCACTTAAAAACAAACAAACAAAAAAGAAGTAATACTCATTCATAAGCAAAAGAGAAGTAGCAGTTTCTCTTACAAAAAAATCCAACATCATCATTCACTGCAGCTCAGAAAAATGATGATACAGTATTATAAACACAAATGAAAACCAGACCCACCAAACAATATCCTGTCCCTTCAATGTCAATGAAATTAAACAACTTTATTTAATTCCACATAAATATCTTTATAGGAGTCCCTGCACAAAATATTTTTTTCCTCTAGTACTTGGGCAAATCACTGACAATACAAAATATTTGCTATACACTGGATAATCACAGAGTAAATCCCTAAAGCACACATTTAATACATCAAAAATGAGGAACAGAAAGCAGCATCCAGAGTTAAATACATTGTGAAAATAGCTGGCTTTTTCTTAAAGCTCTAGCAGTGTCCCTTCAACCAAATACAAACTATCTTTGGAGTTTCTTGGCCAAGGGCAAGTTGTTCCTCTGTGTGACCATCCAGAGATATATGCAAATGCTTTCTGGGGCTTTGTGCAACACATCCAAATTAATCCTCTCTCATGGCGAATAGCCCATCAAACCCAGGATCTTCGATACTTATAAATACATCACCTTTGAAACCGACATACAGAAGCATCAGCACAACCCACATCCACACATATTTAGCTGTAATAACTTTCAATCTTTACAAGCCCAAGATAGGTATGAACCAGTGACCCAGGCCAAATGGTCTATGATCCTTCATATCCTATTACCAGCTCTCTAAGCCAAACATTTGGAAGTGTTTCAATTTCTTTCAATAGCTAATAGGTGATGTTGCTTGATCACACTGAGCAAACACCCATTAGTTAAAAAAGCACTTTGCTATTCACCTGGTCACTTTGGTGTTCATAAAACATTGCTGCAAGGTGTCTGCTAGCCTTTGGTGAACCAGGGAGTAACGAAGAAATGCTCTTCCTTTTCCAAGAGAGGTTCGTAGCTGGAAGGGAGAAACCACAAGAAAAGAAAAGTCTAAATATCATTTGTAATCATGTAGAGACATGGCCAGAAAAGCCTACATAGTGACACAAAAGAACAATAAGCCAATAAGGAAAAGGAAATAATGTAAAGGAAAAAGTTGTAACGGAAACCAGTAAGAACTGCCACTGAGAAACACCTTTTCCTAAGTCTGTCATTGGGTGGAATCTTTTTAGAATGATGAATTTGTTTCTACAGCTGGCTGTTGTCCACTTTATAATAGTATAAAAGGCATCACAGGACCAGTGAATCATCTAATATACTGAGTACCTGAGTGCAGACTATGATAAGGACAATTCACAATATAAGGCAAATCTCTGTGTGCCCAGCAAAGGCAGAAGTGACTGCTGAAGTTACTTCAGATGTGTATGGCCACAGCTGGAAGAGCTTTAGGACAGATTTAGTCATAGAACAAAGATGTACACATATACAAATATACATCCCCATGGACACAGTAACCCCAGACAATGCAAAAAGCCTTTCTTAATACTTAGCCATTAAGTTGATTAAAATCTAATTCTTTCTTCAGACCAAGAGCAGCTGCATTACTAAAATTTAATGGATCTTTTTACGAAGACAGCTGTTAAATCAACATAAGGGGGATCACAAAGCTCAGCACTGAATTTTTTTATAGCTATTGACGTGGGGAATTGATGTTTTATTTTTACATCTGAACCATTTTCTGTCCTGCAAAATAGTGAAACACTGAATAGTTGTGTTTAGTTTCTTCTTTCTATCCAAGTCAGTAAACAATTTAGGAATAGAAAAGGAGCGTGATGAAAGAATTTCTCACTAAACTGCTCATCTAACTAACAAAGCATTTATGATTTAAAATAGATGCCAAGACAAATATTAGAGAGGCTGAGGCACAAGTTAGTAGGTTACTTGGAAAGTTAGTGTGAAAGACAGCTCAAAGGCACAAGCTTTCTCTCCTACTGATCAGTATTCCACTGTGGTGAAGTGAGAGCAATACCCTCAGCTTCCTTGTTTTTGCTGTTACTGGGCTTCTGCTCTGAAGTAACACAGGTTCTTCATTTAGTTCAGTAATCCACTACATACAAAAATGTTCCTTATAAATGTAACCTGAATGAAATGTGAAGCAAAGAAAGCAACACTTTTTACTGATTTTTGGGTTGAATTCTATAGCGTACAAAGCGCAAAATACCATGGTCCCTAAACACTAAGTATCCCAGAAACAGCAAATTTAATTTACCAACTGCTCTTCACCCTCATTCACCCTGCAGACATCTGAACATTTCTTCAGGGAGATGCTATCCCTACTCTGTGCACAGAAGCTTACAAGTATTTTTTCCTAACTAGGCATATTTAGTGAATATCTTAAGAACTGTCAAAAAACCCCCAAACCCTGGAAGCCACAGAATTAATCCTATCCTTACTCCCATTGTTTTTTCAATTTAAATCGCAATGCCTTCTTTAAGCAATATGGAGAGACCAGAACAAATGTACCTAATGAGAAGTAGAGGAAAATATTTACATATATGCAGTTACAAGTAGCTAAAGACTATTTGACTAGTAAGCAAAAGCATGCCACCTCCTGCTGGAGCCCTGCTAGAAATCAGGGAGGCAGAGTGTCTGGTATTGACAGTGTTTCCATGTTGAGAGCAGACACTAGCTAAGGTACGGTGTATGGCTGTAAAGATTTGGAAAGATGTGTATTTAGTGTAATCACCTTTTGAAAGGGAAAGAGGAATGACCAGAACTCACTGCTCACCTACTGCCCTCAAGAATAAGGCCCTCTGCTTAACTAACAGTTTCCAGGGTGTTCTTATTTGCTTCCTTGCTCCACCTCTCTAGCATATCGTGCACCCTAACATTAGAAGCACTGCAGGCAGAGCAGAAGAGGTATTATGCTGTTGAATGTTTGACTGTCCTTAAAATTAACTATTACTCTTTCTTTTTTAGTCACTTCCATCTTTGAAAGTCAACTAGTATTATTCAGTGAGCAAATAAAGGACATTTGGAAACCTTTATGTTCTATCCAGCCAGATTCAAAAATGTGCTGCTAATTTCTACCTGTAATGAAGGGGAATAACAAACATATATTTGTGCCATGTGTCATTTAATTTCTGGGTCTGAGTCTGCCAGCTCAGTTACCTGAAACCGATCACTGATTCCTTTTTTAAGAGTTTATATTCCTAAACCACAGGTAAATAAAGATTAAAGAAGACTTCCACATGCTAATTTCTATGGCTGCACATAAATTGAAGTAGAACATATCCTGCTTCCAAACTATGATTTCTGGTATTGTGCTAACAATTGAACAGCCAGATGTACTGAAGAATGAAAAAGCAGAGCAGTCTTTACCTCTGGCAATATGCAGGTGATACCACAGGCAACAGACTGTTGAAGACTACAGCACAGCCACCTTTGCAGAGAAATCAAAAGTGGCTCCTGCTCCTGAGAATTTAGGGGCCACTATCTAAAGTCAGAGGATTTTTCC
This sequence comes from Gymnorhina tibicen, assembly GCA_013399875.1. Taxonomy (NCBI): domain Eukaryota; kingdom Metazoa; phylum Chordata; class Aves; order Passeriformes; family Artamidae; genus Gymnorhina; species Gymnorhina tibicen. The sequence goes on along the minus strand of VXAZ01007128.1, from coordinate 4,354,852 downwards.
TGCAGCAGCAGCTACTGTCCTTACTTCTCCAGTTGTCCTGCAGTGGGAAATCCAATGCAAATTTCTGTGCCTCTCCCTCTTTTCCTTCCCACTGGTAAAACAAACTGGAGCCCTTCCTTGGACTGTTCACCTTGGAACAGCAAAATTCAACACTGTCAAAGTTGCAAAGAGAAAAAAGAAAGGTAGGGAGCCCAGAACCTGCCTCTGCTGCAGTATCATGGATCTCTTTCAGAAGGATCAAAACAATATTATCTAGAGCTGCTGTGGAAGAATTCCCAAGAGAACAGGAAAATCTGCTGTAAATAGGAATTTGCCAATCCAAGTTAGCACTGCTCACAGATAGTGGAAGTGAGCACCAGGAAAATGCTGGCCAGCACCACCACACCACCGCCTCTTCCACCCACAAGGAAAATCTTCTTCAAACGATTTTAAAGACTCAGACAGGATCAACACAGAAAGCTTCTCACAGCTTTTATTTCACCCACGCATTGAGTTGAAGATATAACATGGTTTTTATTGCTATCTAAATCTAACAGGAACAAGGCTTTTTGTGCCGATCCTGACAGCTTACCCAAGGGAATAATGACAACCATCCCTAGTCATTTCATCATGCTGTTTCACACACAGGAACAGAGTTGAGACAGAAGATGAAATTGCTGCTCTCAGTCAGTTCTCCTCAACTCTACAGACCAGTTAAAAAAGTCTTAAGAGAAGTCAAATATGGTGAACATTTCATCTATACTTGAGAGTCAAATCCTGCTGTAAGCTGTGCTGAAGATGGTATGCTCAACCCTTGACTTAATTTCTCATTTCTTTTCAGAGAAAATGGCACTAAGTTTATGAAAAGGCAGGGCACAACCGGAGACAAACAGGTCCATTCACTTGTGTAAGTGGCTTTGAAACAGGAGTCAGGCTTTCTAATCCTACATAATTTAGTGCCCTAGTAAAAAAGGAAGTCTTGCATTTTTATACTTTATGTGAGAATTAGAAAAAAGAAATCCCCAAGGTTTTTTTGCTGTTAAATGTTAAATGCAGTGTATTTTTTTTGGTTTGTTGCTACTGCTCTCTGAAAAGACACGGCAAAACAAAAACCACATATTCTGATGCTTAACTGATATACTTACTTCTGTAATAGACTTGACAAAGCGGATTCCATCATTAGCTCCTTTGATTTTTGCCAGGCAGTCACAGAAATAATCCCAGTAGTCTTTTCTGTTCCCCAGCAATGTGCTTTTTTCTTTCTGGTCAAACTTAAACCAGGAAAACAAAATACAATGAGCAAAATTTAAAGAGAAATATATATAGCTACTTGAAATTCTGTTCCTCTCCCAGCAGCATGTGCTTTCATGAGTCCTCTTAGCTTTAGCCAATGTATTCACAAAGGAAAGAGACACTGCACTGTACTGATGCAATCCAGCAGTTACAAAAGCTACTTTACTTACAGTAAGAGATAATAATGTTCTGGGTCTCTTTAAAATACAGACATCCATTCAAAACTGCTGAAACAAAGATTTGCAGCAGATTCCGCAGCTGTTCAAGAGCAAAGCACTAAAAAACGGTTACTGAGAGACCTGTAATTAAGTGTGCCAGTAGCACACGTATGTATGTACAAGAAAAACCTGCTCTAGCTAAATCATGTTCAGAGCACCAACACAGCAAGGGTATGGGCTGCACCTTGGACCACTCAAATCCCAAAGGATTTTTCAGTTTCTGCTGGAGCCTCTGCAACCCCATTAAAACTCCTTTGCCTAGATTAAGGCCAGATTAGCATGTCTTTGTTGCAATCACTGACACAATTACAGTATGTGTGGACACCATACTATACAAACTGAATTTCAGTTTGCCCAGCAGTGTCCTCTTTTACTTAAATTTTAAGGGTGGACAAAACGCAACATTCCAGATTGAAAATCAGCCTTTTGTATTAAGCCTTCATACAATAAAAAAAAATTTCCAAAGTGAAATTGCTGAAATTCTATAAATTACTCACATCACTACAATTGCAACATGAACAGCTTACTAGTATTTATTTTGCATTAAAATGTCAAGATCTCATTACCACAGTTTTTTCAGGATGATTTAGCAAGATATATCTTTAAAATCAAGCTCAGATCTTTCAGATCAATAAAGAAATGCCTTACATTCCTCAAACTGCCAGCACTGCCTTGTGACTACATTTATTTATTTATTTTCACTTGAAATAAGTATAATAGGCAGCACACATTTCAGTCCACTTATCACACACACACAAAAAAAAAAGTAGAAAGAGAGACTCAACTGGGTATTTATGATTATTTGAGTTAAACCCCACATACTGAAGAGGCAGTAAGAGAAAACAAGGCCGAACTTTGCTGGTGGATTATAAATGACACAAATCACTTTTTACCTGTAAAAGGTACTCAAGCTTGTAGGAGAACTTTTGCAAGTTGACACTGTCATCTGTGATCGGTTCACCTCCTTCTTTAAATTCTTTACTTAATTCAGTCACTGCATCTTTAAAACAAGACACCGAAATAGTTAACTAATGCAAAGGATATATAGCACTGAATCAATAAACAACTAAATAAATGCTTTCTTCATGGACATTATGCATGTGGACTCATTTCCTTTTAGCTGCAATGTCTTAATGGCAGTACAAAAAAATGACTGATATGCTTTCAATTTAAGACCATCTATAAGAAAACAGAAGTTCAAGCTGTGTCAATTTGTTGTATGGATTATTTCTTCTTAAAAAGACACTTAGTACTTCTAACACTTAACAAAACCTGCTAACAGACAATTGCTAATTGCTACCTCAGCAGAGGGAAGAGAAATAACTTTTTGCTGTCTCATGTGCACATTAAGGTATTGCCACAGGACAAACAGAATTCTGATTAGAAAGGACAATGCATGTAATCTGCTAAAGGGCATCAGTAACACGAGAACAGTCGTTCAGTCAGCACATTTATCTTCTCCATGCTTTATTCAGGAAGGTTCAGCTTGTGCTGGTTACAAACACAAATGAAAATAATTTACATAAAAAATAAGCACACAGCAACTCTCCCCTGAAACATACACTCACAGTGGGTGAGGAAATCTCAAGTCAAAATACACCCTACTGTCCCCCTGGACACTCTAGCCCCAAAAGGATGTACTTCTCAGCATCAGAAATTACTGATTTTGAGGTTGCTTTCCCCTTGATTTTATACTTATTTCAGGTGACTAAGTGAGCTTTAGCTTCCAGGCCCACTTGATAACCCTCTGCAAATCAAAATTTCTTCTTGTTAGCAGGCACGTAGATCTCCTTTTTTATGTTACAGGAAGATCTAGAGTCTCAGCTTTGGTGCATATACCTTATATTTAATAAAAATTAAAGGAAAAATATCTGAATCTTGGTATAGGCAGCTGATTAGGACAGAAAGAGAGCAAGAAAACTGTTATGAATCTGATGCCAATTCTGCCTGCAACAGAACTGCTGAAAATGAGATTGGCTACTTCTAGTGGAAGACAAGTTAGGCTCCACTGCAGCAAGAACAGCATATGTAATTCTCCAGCACTCTTCCACTGGGTCTCCTTTCCTACCTAGGTTTGGCCTTCTGGTTTTTTGCCTTCCCACATTAGCATCAACTCCACATCAGCTTCCCATCAAGGAATCCTGAGTTTTAGGCCTTTTCTCCTTACTTCACATGAAGTCTTGTAACTCTATGCATACCGATGAAGTGCACTAGTTCACAGTGCACACCCCCCCACACCTTTCTTTAAACTGTAAAACTTATTTCTTCTCTTGTATGTTTAAATTTGCAGGATTTAAGAATTCAGGGTCCTGCAGAAGGTACAGCACTTGTCTCACAAAAAATATCCATCACATTGCACACCTTGAATTATGTTGCTACAATTGCTGCTGGAAAGAGTTACACAATTGAAAACACAACTCCTACTCTCTGTTATCTAAAACCTGGAGGATGCAGTCCAGCCTCCAGAACGTATCTGTCAGCATGGCACCGTACCTTGCAAGTCTCTGATAATTCGCTGCAGCTGGCTTTCGCCACTAGTTGCTGCCATCTTGGAAACAAAAGGAACTCCCCTTCTGGGCTGTCAACCTTTTCATCCATCTAGATAAAAACAGCAGAGTTCATATCCTTGATGACCATTGGGTTGACGCTGATTATTCTTCTCTGTGACACCTGCAATTGTAAAAGCCAAAAATAAAATAGAAGTCTTTATCAGCTCAAATGAGTAGCAGAGAGGTGCTTTGGCATTTTAGATCCTGTTGAGTAATGAATTCCAAGGCCAACCCTCCTCTGGGAATCTCCTTAATATTTTCTTCTAGTTTTCACTTTCCATTTCAGTTATTTCTTCAGTTATATCTTACAAAACTACTAAGCAAACCTCAGAGAGCAATTTTCTCTGGCTGGAGTTACAACACAGTTGGTGGTACAGTCCAGCTCTGGCTGGCATCTCATTCAATCTGTCTTGTGACCCTGAGGGAGGTTCCAGTGACACATGATTTTCTCTCCCCAAGCCCTCTGCCAGATCTTCCCTACAGGCTGCAGAGTAAAGAGATAAGATAATTTTTCCATTTCAGAGAGACTTTCAAGGCGCAGACTAGGCACAGGCCAAGGAGTCAAAAATGACGCATGCTTGACTCTCTTGGCACAGGAGCATATTTTTAATGCGCAAGAGCTACTAAAAGCTTTAGTACTTGAGCGTGATTTTAGCACAAGGAACACCTCTCAACCCCTTCTCAGAACCCACTGTTCCCTACACATGTAAGATGACACCACTTTATTTTAAGCTCTGTTACAGCATCCCTAGCTGGATAAACATACCTTGCACCACCTTCTTTGCTTAGGATAAGTGAATTATACTTGGCACTCACAGAAAATCTTTCTTAAAGTAAAATTAATTAAAAGCTTCAAACACTTTACTAAAACAACCATGCTTGGGATGCAATCTTTCCAACACTAATGTGGAAACAATCATTCAAAGAAAAAAGCCACATAAAAACTACATAGGGAACTTACTAAGCATCCTGTTCAAAGGTTGTTCAGAATTCTGTCTGCAGAGGAACAGCCAAAGCTTCAAGCAAACACAACACCCAAAGTACTCAGTCTTTAGAAAAATTGCTGTTACGCATCAGTGCTTTTGTTATAATTCAAGTTGAACTACAATGAAATTAAGTTGTAATTAAAATCTTACAAACTTTTGAATCTAATGTGATTAGGTCATGTTATTATATCTCCTTTCTCTTTCCTTTCTTTCACTCCCAAAAGAGCTAAATTGGCATGGCTGAAGTGGGTGTCTGAATTAATCAAATGGATCATCCTTCCTACCCTATGTATTAAGGTATCATTAGGAAGTGATTCTGATGTGACCCCGTATTCTCTTCTGTTTGAAACAAAGCAAATATTAACAAAGCGAAAGAATTATAGAGACAGGAATACATTAAGTATAAAGAGAAGGCTGAAACTAGGCTTACTCGTGTGTTTCTCTGCATACCTGTGCTTTGTTACCTGCTAGCTTCCATTTTCATATTTTGATGGCAGTTGTTATGTTATGACACAAGTGTCATGTGGACCATGTGGTGTCTGGGGAAGGGTCTTGGCCTGCAAAATCCCCACCACAACTGATTGCTTCAGGGACAGAAGGCCAGAACAGCATAGACCACCTGACCTGTGCTGCCAAACACAATTTTTTACCTTAAATCAACAATGTGACATTCCCAAGATTCCTATCTCGATTCTACCCAGTGACCATACAAAGTACCACACTTCGTGGCAACTTGCTGAGTTTGGGTACTACTGAAATAAAGCAAGAGTAACAAACTCAGTCAATGTTTCCTTTTCTAAGCACGCACAGTAATATCAGCTGTATCTGTTCGGTTTGGCAACTGTTACAGAAAGGAGTTTAAGTGAGAAGATTGTGCCATGTGGGCAACAGAAGCCAAAAAGTGTAACCAAACCAACTGCTTTTCCTCAGACAAAGAGGGAAAAGAGCAAGGACCAACACGGGGCTCCTGCCTTTGCTTCCCAAAGGCCAGAACAAACTCCTATTTAAGGCTCCAGAGACACAAAGGCTATGCGAGAGGCATGCCAGGAAAACAGTGACCAGGCCAGCTGCAGGCACGTACAGAGAGCCTGGAAGAGTAGGCAACTGGGAGTTGAGCCTTTATTTTGCAATAACCAGCAGGGAGTGGGACACTGGCATCCTGTGGCAGCCAGGCACAGCACAGGACCTTGTCAAGTGCTAATTCCCAGCAGGGTGCACGAGCAGACATTCACTGGAAGAGGACTAAGGCAGTTCAGAGTTTCCCCGGCCCCGTTGGCATTGCTTAAGTCAGTGTGTTTGCCCAGAAGTCACAAATAAATGACTACTGGTGCACAACAGCTCAGCAGCACAGTGCAAGAGAGCGCTGTGTGCTCCCAGTGGGTTGATCCTGCTGTGCCAAAGCAGCCCAAGACACATATCTTTATTCCTGTTTGGATCTCCTAGGTAGAATGTGAGAATCCTGAAAAGAAACCACAATTCAGCTGGAGCCATGAAGCTGCACAGCCCACTCCTCTCTCGCCTCTTTTCTCAATACCTGGAGCAAGGTCTCACAGTTTCCCCTTCTTTGCATCGGCTCCCAGGGATGAGACATGCATTTATCCCAGAGGTGAAGGGGATCTTTTGACCTGGGCTATGGCATAGGGCAAACATGCTGAAACTTTTTCTACTTGCCTTCTCCTCTACAAAACGGGGAGAAAGGTACTTCTTCTCTCTGTGGTCCTTCCAGAGGTGTTCTTAGAAAACACAGTCCATCCCACAAAAGGTGCAGAGCTCTCACTTCCTATGGCAAAGAAAGCTGATAATGTATCTTAACTGGTTTCCCAAGGTTTCAAAACAGAAAGAGCTTCTGTAAACACCTGATCTAGTCCTTCCTGATCACAGAACATTTTGCCCGGAATTCTTTAGAGCACATCCCTGTTCCTCCAGCATTTCCTATCCTACTATGCACACCTGTAAATATTTGCTTTGTGAAAACAGCATGATACATTCCTCAAGCACGAGTGACCCACTGTGGGTCAAAAGCTTTTTAGATGATGCATCGTCACCTCTTATATAACAGCACTGGACTAAGGCTGATGGCATTAACTTGCCCAGAACTGCCGAGCTGCAATGACATCAGTGCAGCTACACTAAGGACCTAGCACAGAGTAGGCAAGACAGGGCATACCACCAGTCCCTCCTCACGCTCCTGGGCTGTGAACGTGGTTCCTGCCTTCCCTGCTGGCATAAGTGCTAGCGTGGGGGTGGCAATCTTCTTTACAGAGGAGGATATCCTGGAGATTAAAGAAAGAAGCAGAAAGGAAATAGCCCACATACAGGAAAAGATTTACCTGAAGGGGAGTGAGACACATATAAAACAGGCAACAAAATGTAACTACTGTAATTAAACTGGTTAGTGAAGTAGCTACAATGACCTACATTTAATCTGATTCTATAAAATTTATCTTCATTTTCTACACCATGTCTGCATCTCCAGCAGGTATCTTTTTTTTTTTTAATTCATTGGCCAATTTTGGCCAACCTTGACAGAAGGTAATCATCTTCAAAATATTACACTTCTCCATGTGCAATCAGAACAGGAAGCAAGGAGGATGTCCATGAGGAGAGTGTCTCTGCATTGTTAAAAAGGCTACAGTGAGACCTCCGTTATAGGCTGATATCAGAGAATCCACTCCCCACCCGAGTGTATTTTCACTCACACCCGAGTGTGCACGAAGAGCAGAGTTCACACTGTGTAATTCAGCTAAACGGTAAATCAGATTTGCAAAAAATATTCATTGGAAACCAAGAACCACTACTCTCTACTGCTTACAGAAATATTTCCTGTTAATATGACTGCTCTGGACTAGTCATTCCAAACAAGGGCACTTCATCACATGGCCCCAAATGGTATCACAAGACCTTTAATTATTTGGTGCCCGCAATCCTATGCTTTTTCTAACATTCTATATGAAGCAAAACAGGCAAGTGAGGATACTGAGACAAATCCTATGTTTGTGAGTCACAACTTTAACTGTATTATTCCCTTGTGTAGTGCGAACATGATACGTTCTATAAAAGCAGATACTGACCGATAACTGCAAGGCACAGTGGAAAAAAAACCCAACCAACCTACCTGTTGTCACAGAGTTGGCTACAAGACACATTGACAAAAGACACTGAATGCAAACCTCATGGCAAAGATGAAGGAAGAACTGGGAAAATAAAGTCCCTAACTCTCAGGATTGTAACAGCACTGATTTAGTTAAACAATTTCATTCCAGTAATTGTCTGAAAAAACTACTTCGTACTTTGGTGTTACAGCAAACATGGAGCCCCAGTGAAATTCACAGCAGCTGTGCTGCAGCTTTTCTCATTTTGTACCAGGCAGGCACATAGAGCTGCACATCCATAAAGCTGAAGAACTATTTGCTGGAAGTAAGGGTCTGAGGTATAAAAAAGACAGCGTGATTCTTCTGTCATGCACACACGTGCTTTTTACTGGGCAACTCAGCCCTTTGTGCTTTAACACTGCATACAAAGGTACGTGACTGATAAAAACACACACTGGACTATATTAAATAGGAGGATTAAAGGCAAAAGGCAGGCACAGCCTGAATGACAGCTAGGGTTTCGACTCTGAGAAGTGAAATTTTCTTTTTAAATTGATCTTTTCCCTTCATTTTCTACACCAGCAAACCTTCACATTTCAGTGACAAAAATATGGTTTGGGAATATAAACAATTAACAATAAAAGACATCTCACAGAAAATACATGTCCAGAAAAACAAATTCTCAGAGTATCATAACACAACAGAAGAGAATAACTAGATGAAGTGCATGAAAACATTCACATATTTCGCAAATGCTTGGCAGAGAAGGAGCATTTTTATAGTTACGGACTCCTTAAGTAAAGCCTTTTTGTGGGAAGGCTCTTGTGCTGTAGGAATGTTTGCATTTTACAGCATAAGAACACCAACTAATGACATTCATAAAATACTGCTTGTACCCCTAACCTGACAGAAGAGACTGACACAAAAGAATCAGTAAAGTTTTATAAACTTTTTGTGCAATCTTCCCTATTCTATGGACAACTGACCTGCATTCCACCCCTACTCCTTGTATTTACAACCTCTTTTTAGAAAAAGATCAAAACTAGGCAACAGACAAGGGTATACAGTGGCACAATAAGAACTCCATGAGACAGAGTTAATTTTTAACCTTGAGTGGGCAAAGCTGGCAACCCTAACAAAATTTTTTAATGCTGCACCTACCGAACTGGATCTCCATTCTAACACCTGGCTTAAAACTCTTTAAAACCCTACACTGTACTTCGCCAAACAGGACAGATGCATCAGGCTAGGGACACAGATTCCTGACTTGGAGAATAGTGTTTTGTTTCTGATATTCCTTCACATCAGTAACTGTTGAACAACATGACCTCAAATGACCACTTTCTGGAAACAACACCACAGGGATGAGCTAGAAACTCACTTTAAAGACAACCTTGTCTCAGCCCTATCTCATGATGACAGAACTTCCCTGTTTGAGGAAGCAGTCAGTTTACAAAGGGAAGAGCTCTCTTCTGATAACAGGAATTGCACAAGTATCACTTTTAACAAACTTGTCTGCCTTTTTCCCCTAGGACACACCAGACCTCACCCCATGTTTGGAATGCTATACCTTGTTTACTAACATCTGTCAATTAACCCAACCATAACTCTCCCAGAGACTTGCTTCTCCACAACTGCTCCCATCCTATTTCACTCTGCCTGGGAGAAGGTACCCCTGCTGTCTCAATACTTGTATGTCAGCTGAAAAGACAGAATTAATTCAAAAGTGAAAAGGTTTTTTCCCCCCTTCACGCTCTTATTCTCCTAAACAATTCTCCCTGTGTCCCTCCCTACCACAATATCTGCTCTTCCTCTCTACAACTCACACAACTATTTAAATGTCTTACACATTCTTCAAGCCAGGCTCATGACACTCAGGTGCTACTCTGAGGAGCACCACGTAGACACCTACAGAAATAGAAACACCAGAGGACTTCCAGCTGCAGAGGAGCATTTTTGGCGATTCATGACACTCAACTTGCTCATCGTACAAGTTTGGGGACTTCAAAGAATCTCATATTTTTCAGGTCTCCAAAATTGGTCTCTGAGCCTTGTTAACTTCCTCAGCAAGCTTGGCCTCAAAGTATCTCAACCACCTCTGAGACTTCGGGATAGTTAAAAGCAACAACCACTATATCCTGGTTCTGAATGGGACCTTTCCTCAGCAGCAATTTTACCTCTGTATCTACCGGTGCACACTGTCCCTCCAAGCTGAGGTTTCAGAAGTACTTGAAAAGGCTTCCTCCAGCTAATGGTTTTGGGAAGTCTGGCAGATGGGTGTCGAGTCTTGTGCACTTGTAGCACCTCCCTCCAGCCAGCAGCTCCAAAGGATAACTCCTGGCCTATATGCAGCTCCGAGTGAAATACCAACATGCAACACTGAAAATTACAGGTTTTGACCACACACATGTAGACCAAATAGAGGGCGAGGCAAGCAAAAACCACGCTGAGACAACCCAAACTGACAGGCCACTGGGTAAGTCACGCTGCCCCAGTCAAAGAATTCTTGGTTTCCTTCCTCTGTAGCAGGAAGTATGGAGTATTTCCTCTCTCCCTCTTTTCTTGTGAGTTTTCCAGTACAGGTCACCATTTTGGGGGTAAGGGGAAATCTCAGAGTTACAAATCCCAAAGATTTAGAAGCATTTGGAGGAGAGGCCTGTATGAGACTGTCATGCAGGGAGGCTGGGAAGAGAGACGCTCACAAATGACGCAGGCTTGGCATGAGCCCAGTTATTTGGGATACCCTGATCCAACCGGTTCACTTTCGAAACCTAAACTGGCTTGTAGCAGTAGCAAGACCTTTCCTGTCTTCATCCTTCTTCCCAGCGGGACTCATTCAGGGGTTAATTGTTTGTAAATATCTGCTGAGGTCGCTATACCACCAACCAACACAGAATACCGTGATCGGCAAAAATCTTAAACCAAAGGAAGGGCATACAAGTCAAGGTCCTGTGCTTGCACTGAGATCCAGGCACTTTGCATAAAAATTTCTGCTCCTTCTAGCAGTGTTACAAACTGTAAAACCACCTTCAGAATACATTTGGGCAAAGGATTTTAAATTATTACTATTACAGAATTTTTGGACACAAACAGCCACCACTCCATGGACAAACTGGAATTACTACATCAAAATATGAACGGGATTAGATACAAGCCGCTAAAATTTCCTCGCATTGGCAAAACCAAACAAATAAACACACAGTAATACAAACAAATAGATAAATAGAAACAATAATGTGTAACAATAAAATCAGTTAGAGCTCTTAGAGTTCCCTTAAGTTTAATAATCTCAAAAACATGTGAAGAATGCTACAAGGTTTCGGTGTTTACTTAACAAATAGACAATTTTTTATTTCTAAATGTGATCAACTAAGAAAAAAAATAACAATCTGGGTTAAAAAAAATTTTGGCATTACTTTTCCTTGGGTCCACTGCATAATTTCTGCAATTTTACAGACTTTACATCTTGACTAGTTTTCTCTTCCTAGTTGTTTCTTTATGTCTTGATCACCCACCAAAGAAGTCTCAGAGGAACCTAGCTCCAGGATGTTACGAAAAATTCCTATTCCTTTTACGTAACCCTCTAGCAGTGGAGAAAGGGACTGCAAATATAATACACTCCTTCACTGTTATCAAATGGTGTACATAAGAGACTCCTTTATACATGAAAATCAGGCTCCATAACTAACAGGCTCCTGAGAAGTAATAGTGAAACCATGTTTACAACAAATGCTGTCAAATATATATACTACAGCTATATATATATATACACTACAACAAGCAGAGCAAAATTGACTATCACTTGTTTTGCACCGCACTATCTTAAGATACAACTTTCTAACTGCAGTGCAATCTTCTAAATGTGAATGTTGGAAAACACTATTTGGAATGTCTAGAACATTTGTTTAAATGCAAGCACTCCCATGAGGATCACTGGAAAACTCCAAGAAACTGCCTTGCACACCCTAAAATCTGGAAAACATAAAACACACTTACTGCATGGCAGTAAGAGAGAACATGCTGCAATGTTACCGACAAGACAGAGAACATGTTTTACCCTGAAAATTTCATCCTAGCTTTCCTTCGTACGAAGTCAGAGCTGGATAAAATCGTCCATTTTTACTCTTCAGCATTAAAGAGAAAAAGGCCTATTACTTCTCCCTCTGTTTCAACTTGAAACTTAAAACTCGAAGCTTGGTTTCAAGTGGGAGGCAGAACCAGGAGCGTGAAGTCTACAGCTGACCAACTCTGTGTGCCAAACCAACCTTGCAAAAATCAGCAGGAGGCTGGATGCAGTGACCTGGACAGAAAACAGGGCCCTGTGCTCGGGCAGCTGCAGCAGCAAGGGATTCACCAGCTTCCAGAACACGGCACAGCCCCTCCACAGCCCGACTCACCACCGCAGCACCTCTGCCCGAGTGGAATCCAGTGTCCAAAGGCGGCAGACAACCATTTCACTAAAACCTTGGGTTTTTTCCTGCTCCTTGCTCACTCTGGATTACCAGGATCAACGTAAGCCGGAGGAGGAGGGCCGGCTGCAAACCCGGCATCTGCTCTGGAGACAGCCCCAGCCGCCCCGTGTGCCAGCAAAACTCTCTCCCTATCCATCCGCCGGAGATTTGCCGACACAAGGGCAAAGTGGGATTAGGGCCGCGTCAAATATTTGCCTGTCAGCACTTTATAGCGGGGTGAGGGCACGGACACGGGCGGGTGTTTGGTTTCCAGCAGGGTGACTCCGCTCCCCCTGCAGCTGCAGGACACGAGAAAACACAGAGCAGTGCTGATGTGGGCCTAAAGTCAGCGCTCACCACGGGGACATAATGACACTTCAGGGGACTGGGACTGGGTCTGGATGGTGGCCGATGTCCGCCCAGGCGTTGGCCCTGAGGGACGGCGACCCCCATTCGGGGGGCTCCCAGGAGATGACAGCCAGCATCCAGCCCACCCCGGGCTGATGTGCCCCTGCCATGCCCGCCCTCGCCCCGCCACTGAGCCGACCCGGGCACCCCCTAAGGCGGCCGGCAACTCTCTCTCCCCGCCGGGGCTCCTCCCCTCGAAGCCGAGCTCGGCGCCGCAACAAGTGGAAGCCGCCGAAGTTACTTCCCCCTCTCCCCGTCAGCTCCCTCCGCCTGCCGCCGCCTCCCCGCCCCCGGCCCCGCCGCGCTCCCTCGGGGGTGCGCGGGAGGGGTCGCTCGGTACCTGCGCGGCCGCCGCCGCCATGTCGCGCAGAGCCGGCCCGGGGTGAGGCTCCGGCGCTCCCCGCCCGACTACAACTCCCGTGAGGCCGCGGAGGGGCCGCCCCACGCCCGGGGCGGTGTCTGGGTGCAGTGCCAGGGACGCCCGCAGGCGGCCGGGGCAGAGCGCCGCGCGGAAAACTGAGGGGTTTGAAGTGGCTTTGGGGAAGAAATCGCCGCTTTCGGCTACAGCTGCGGCGTCGGGGTTGTTTCCTCTCGGGGAAGCTGGTGTTCCTGGTGCCTTCACGCAAGGTCGCTTTTTACAGAATCACAGAGTCATTGGGGTTGGACTGGACTCTGGAGATGTCTGATCCAACACCCCTGCCAAGGCAGGGTCACCTCGAGCAGGTGACACAGGAACGCGTCCAGGAGGGTTTGGAATGTCTCCAGAGAGGGAGACTCCGCGGCCTCCCTGCGAAGTGCTCTGCCACCCTCAATGCAAAGTTCTCACGCTGAAGTGAAACTACCCTGCGTTTTAGCTTATGGCCATTGCTCCTTGGCCTGTTGCTGGGCACCACTGAAAAAAAAAATTTAATAAATTTTTGTCTTAATACTTTTTAATATAGTACTGACTGTTGGTTTTAGGACTATTCTATATGGGGGTTTTCCTTTTTTTTTTTCTTCTCATTTACACATCAGTTCATCCAGTGCTTTGCACAGACGACTGAAGCAAATGTGAAAGTCAGGCATGATAAATCTGGTATGCAGCAGATTCCCCCCTCTCTGCTCTCACCAGCTGATGAAAGGAAAATCTTCGTCCCTAAACTGAAGGGGTGAGAGGACATAGTATCAAGCTGTGCCAGGGGAGGTTTGGGTTGGACATTAGGAGGAATTTCTTCACAGAAAGTGTGATTAGACACTGGAATGGGCTGCCCAAGGAGGTGGTGGGGTCACTGTCTCTGGAGGTGTTTAAGGAAAGACTGGACGTGGCACTCAGGGCCATGGTCTGGTTAACTCGGTGCTTGGTTATGGGTTGGACTCGATCTCAGAGGTCTTTTCCAACCTAATTGATTCTGTGATTCTGTGAAATACATAGGTAGAGATTAGTATGTCCACATAAAGTACAAGACTGGGAGAAAGCGGGTGTGAAACTGGAACAAGAGGTTGCTTCCTGAGACAGGGTGTGGGGGGTACAGGGGCACGGGGTTCCTTAACACTTCTAGCACCAGGCTCCTTCTACAAGCAGGCTGTTTCCTCTTTTCAGATTTTAACCTTCCCATAATGCATATGATTCTCTGAAAGGACATTTTTTTCCCAGCGCCTGAAATAGGCTACGCTTGTTTTGCACTTGAAGTGCAAACTTGAAAAACTTCCTTTGTTTTTTTTTCCACATTGCTTTGGTAAATGAACCATTTTAAATTAAACTTGTGAGCAAGAAGTTTGTCATCAGTTCTTGCCACAATGCTTGTGACTTTGTTAGAGTCATAAACATCAGCTTAGGCTGAAGATCAAAGCATCAAATTTTCAAGACTCTTGAGGAAATATATGTAGTACGTAGTCACTGACATGTCTCCATCATCCTCCACACATAAGAATGACTAAGTGACCTTAATTTTTGGTGATTAATCTTCATCTAATGTATGTTTTTTGAGTAGCTCGAAAGCATTTTAGTGTCTTCAGAAATGCAGGTTATAGGGCTACGCATGTGTCAGGCACATGACCTGTGAAATGCACTGGGATGACTTACATCGTTTGGAAGCAACCTTCAGGCTTACTTTGCTTGGCACGCTTTGCTGAATCATGCAGCAGTGCCAGGAGCATCTGCTGAAAACAAATATTTGTTTTCCATTGATCTCAGGGCAACTGGGTGTCTTCCAAAAGTAATCTTAGGGTCATCAGACACAAATAATGGTAAATCAAATCCCATATAATGTCACTGCAATGCATTTTACTTTACAAATTTCCAAAAAGTCTGTGTGCTATTCTAGTTTCCACTTAAAAATAATCAATTAGAATGGATTGTTCCTCCTTTTAATTATATAGTAACAAGCTACTTTCAGAAATATTTAATTACTGATGTTAATTATTGAATTATTGCTTGTTTATGTATGCATCAATTTCTTCAGAGAAAAGCATGCTGTTTCCAACTAGGTCCATAGCTGACCAACACTTCCTTAGAATTTTCCATATTTCCTCATTTCTTACCGATAAAAGATGTTAGAGATACTTCCTTTTTGGAAGCTGCACTTGTAAGAAAACCACGTTGTCTGCTCCATGCGTGTTGTATTTTTACTCTGATAAAATTTATTGATTAACTTCTTCAGAAACTATGACGGGCTAGATGGGAATTATTTTCAATTTTTCTTTAAATTTTTTTGTATAATTCATGTTATACAACGAGTAGAAGGGCTTTGCTTCCCCTAGGCACTTGAGGTATTTTACGAGAGTAGCTAACTCCCAGCGAGTAGCTAACTCCCAGCTTCCCTGGTCACCCTCCGTGGATTAACATACCATTGTAGCTAGACTGAACAACAGGCTGCTGTTCATCATCAGAAACCTTCTGTGACTGTGGGGAGAAAGCTTTGGAAGCACTTTTTGTATTTGTTTGCATTCTGTTTTGAATAGGTGGACAAATAATTGTCAGTAGGTGTAAAGCTGGGAGTAGGCAACATAAAAAGAACCAGCAAAGCTCTGGAAAACATCTAGAAGCAAATATGGCATTTTAGACAAAGTGGCTGAGGAACTTGGAAGAATATTCTGCTAAATATCAGGTCAACTTCTGAGACTGACTTCCACCAGAGCACATCAGGTTTAGGAGCTGTCACTGCTCAGAACTGGCTGCATTTCACTCCTGTGTGGACAAAGTGGGTACCAAGATTTTGATCTGGTTCGATGCTGGTTCAACTGCACCAGCAACAGTGGGGGAGAGCGAAGACATAGACTCTGGACTGTGCAGTTTAAATGAAACAGAGTCCTTTCTATACATCTATATGGGTGGCACATGGATAAAGAGCATAATCTCTTTGCCTCTCTTTGCTGGAAGACAGCAGCATTGTTTGGAGGAATTAAACAAAAATGTTTTGGTTTTGTTACCTGAGCAGTTTCTGAGTATGACAAGAGTAGTCCACTCCTCACATTTTTCTTTGTTCTTTCTTTGTCCTTGGTTTTTTGTTTCACTGGATGAGCAAGTGCATTTTCAATTGCAGAGTAACCATACGGAGAAGATAAAATAGAATTTTATTTATGATTTCAATGAACTCAATATTTCAAAATATTGAGAATATGAAGATATCCTGACTCTCAATGAAAACACTTCTGGCAGTAAAGACGTACATGTTCTGCTTTGCCAAAATTGCCCACATTTATGAGTCTGATTCTTGCTCTGATTTTGATCAGAAGGAAAATTATCATTGATTTTAGTAGAAACAGGGTGTCTTCTTAAACACGTGGTTACAGGTCAGCTTTGCCAGAAAAGATCTTGGATTTTGAGTGGATGAAAAGTTGAACAGAACACAGTCATATGCCCTTGCAGCAGTGAAGACTGTTTATGGGTCTGTGCTGCCATCAGGCTGAGGGAAACCTTTTTTCCCCTCTACCTGCCATTCATGTGGTCACAACTAGGGCAGCATATCCAGTTTGAGGGCCACCAGTGTAAGGAAGAGACACTGACTGACTGAAGTCAGCACAATGGAGGATCACCGAGATGGATGGGGAGTTGGAGCACATGACGTATGAAGACACTAAATTGGCTGGGATATGTTTAACCCCAGGAGAAAAATAAGGCTTAGGGGAGATCTGATGGCTCTGTTCCATTATCTAATGTGAAGACACAGAGGAGGTAAGGAAAAAACAACATCACCAGCTTGCAGCAAAAGAAATTTTGTTCATGTAGAAACATCCACCATAAGAGTTGTTAAGCACTGCAACAAGGGCTCGGAGGAGTTATGGAGTCCCTGTTCTTGCAGGTTATCAGTTTGACCAGATAAAGCCCTGAGTGACCTTGTCTGACCAGGGAGATAGAATTTCTGTGAGCAGCACAGAGGAGTAGATCACCTCCAGAAGTCTCTTCCGCGCTAGATTAACCTATGAAAATTCACAATTACTTCTTTAATTAAAAATACCTTAACTTTAATTGGCGGTTATCAGAGACTGAGAACAATAGTCACAGTGTAGTATTCCATTGAATTTCTGAATGTTTATTAGTACTACTTCATTATATCAGGAGGCAAAATATCTACATTCTGAGTTACTTTGGTTATGGCAGCAATACAGTTAGGTAATATTAAGAATTCTTTTTATATGCTCAGATACACTGTAACAAAATATGCTTAAGCTACAAACATATTTAAATAACTTGCTAAAAACTGGGCAGAGCAGGATCATTTCAGTCTTCATGCTTGTCTTATAGTTCTCAACTTTTTTTAGACAAGTAAAATATATGAACAGTAAAGATTTCACAGTTGTGTGGCTCTAGGTCAATCAGTTGAATGACAGCTTGTTGAAATGATGCAGGAGACCTTCTTGTACTCATGGTCACAATATTTTCCTCTTGTGGAACTTTTCTGGTGCCCATGAAGTGGTCCTGGCTTACCAGAATAGAAGAAGAAGTTGGACTCATTTGTCCTTTAAAAGGTTGTCTCTTCAATAACTGATGGTATTCAGTCTCCAGTCCAAAGTTGTTTGAAGCCACATTCATTTCAAATGTTTCTTATCAGGAGCCAATAGCCAAAGGCTGGTCTCCACCAAAACCAGAAAAAAAATGACAATTTCTCCCTTTCCATGGCTTGTCTGAACACAAGTGAGTTCCCTAGTGGGATTAATGAGTCTATGTCATATATGTTCACCCCATTCTTACACTTTTCCTTAGGTATTCTTGCTTCTGGGTGTAATCAGAAATAGGATATTGTACTACAGGCCCATCTGAGTTTCTGCTTTTTGTAAACTATACAGCAGCCGTGGAGAATCCGTTGTCTGCTCCAGATAATCTTTAGAGATCAAATGAAATAGTGTGGAAGCAGCATAGATGTTTTAAGACAGATGCCCCAAAAGCCAGACTGTTGCTTAGAACTGTTGCTAAACCATTGCTTGGTGCCACTGCAAAACTACCTTGGCTTTCTATACAAATGCCGGGAAATTAAATATTCTGCTTTCCAGGGACTTTCTCATTCAGCTACACTGGAATATGCACTATGTGTGCACACACTGCCTGGGAAAAAAAATACCTATTGGGCTAGAATGAAGAAGGATAAGTTTCTCTTAAAATAAAAAGCAAAAAAAAAAAAAAGCCCAAACATTAATTTTACAAATAAAGTAAGCCATTTTTATCCTGCTATTTAAAAAGCCATTTGTTCTTGCACTATAACTATTTAGAAGTTTAAGTCTTCTCAGCACCATGGCAAAGGGAGAAAAGGAGGGAAAGAGCATTTAGAGGCAAATATGCTCCTGCTCTGCTCAGGAGATGGGCTGTTGATCTGCTGCAATCGTCTGAAGTGATATTCAGAGACCGGAAGAATCCTATGGCAGAGAACAGTAACAGGAGGAAAACTGATACCCTAGTGAAGTATATGTTTAACAGCTTGTGTTCCTTCTAGGGCTCTCCCAAAGTTTCCATTTCAGACTCAAAAGACTACTTTTACACAAAACTTGTTTTATGTATATTTATCTGCCAAAAGATAAAAGAACATTTGCCCTGAGAACTTCAGAAACTCTGAGGTCTTGTAGCTATTGTCAGGACAGTTAATCCTGAGACACCCCCCACCCCGCAAAAAGACCAATGAGTAAACTGATAAATATGGATAAACACTGAAAAGCATTAAAATTTACAAAAATACCTATGTGTTCATTGCTGTATACAATCCAAGTATTTTAAGTCAGGTAAGAAAGAGATATGCAACAACTTTTATGTTAAAACCTGATGTTTTAATGCCCAAAGGAAGAAGAAATCTTTTTCTTTTCGAAAGAGAGTATAAATGAGAGAAAATCCATCTCACTGTGCAAAAAAATCCTAAACTTAACACTTTCAGGCCAATGAAGTAATTTCTTGGCATTCTCATCTCTTCATCCCACTGCAAATGTATTTTGTTACTTTCCATACACAGCATGCTTGCAAAGACTAAATTTGTATGTCTTTCTCAGGGAAGCGCCTCTAAGAGTTAGAGGCTATCCATGGCATGCAAAATCTGAAAGTCTGTTCAGGATTAGTCCTAAAAGTTAGGTCTTGCTTCAGTAGAAGGATGCCACTTCATGCTTGAATTTGCCTTCATAGCAGGTCCTGGGGCTGGAGGCTTGTTCATTGCTGCAGTGTAAACACAGACTGCATAACTGTGCCAAATGCCTCTTGAACTTGACTCCAACAAATACATAGAGCACAGGGTTGAGGCAGCAGTGGGAGAAAGCGATTTTACGGCTGATGTGAAAGGCAAGGTTGGAGTCTTTTGCATACTGACAAGTAGGTGATGGAAAAGTAGTCAGAAAGCTGAGGATGTTGTAGGGTGCCCAGCAGAGGAAAAAAGCCACCACAATAATGAGGATGAGTTTCACAGTTTTGTGCTTTCTGCGAGATCTTGCTCTAAGCAGGATTATGAGTATCTTAAAGTAACAGAATACGATGACTCCGAAGGAAAGCAGGAAGAGTACATTTCTCACATAAATGTCCACATTTTTCCAATTCCCGTCAGCATAATCACAGAACGTGTGCTCTTCCAAGTCTTCTTGCACCGTGGTGTGAATCACCTCAGGAATCACAATTAATATGCTAACAGTCCAAACAGCCAAGGACACCAGAACCCCACAGCACTGTGTCTGGGATCTCAAAGTTGAAAGGGGGTTCACTACAAACAAGTACCTCAGGATAGTCATGAGAGTCAAAAAGAAAACACCGCTGTAGTAGCCAATGGAGAAAACAGCATTCGATGCTTTGCAAAGGAACTCACCAAAAATCCATCCAAAGGATTGGTCCACTACCCAAAAAGGCAGCATGCAGGAGAAGACTAAATCAGAGATACAGAGATTCATGATGAAGATGTTTGTTAAAGATGTAAGGTTTTCATATTTGAATAGGATCCATAACACCAAAGTGTTTCCTAGCAGACTGAGCAAAAATACCAGAGTGTAAAGGACAGCAGTGAGATAGATGTTAAATGTGAAATAGTCACCCATTTCACAGACGTTGGTTTCATGAAGGTATTCATATGAGTAATTATCACCTAAATAATATTCTTCATCCATTTGTCTGTGCAAATCTTGTGCTGTTCTCCAGCAGCTACTTCAAAGGACTGCAACAATCAAACAAAAACTTTTGTGAAAATCAACCCAATAACTAAACTCCCACTGTGGAGGCTTCTGTTTTAAGGCAGAAAAAGCAGCAGTGAAACTAGTTATTTTTCCTGGCTTGGGGAGACAAAGGACTCATTTCTTCTTATGACTAGAGTATGAACAGGTAGATACCAAAGACTTACTGCAAAGCACTCAAATCTTAAATACTTAAGAAGTCAGAAACTAAGGTGATTCTGAACCAAAATGGTTGGTGACAACTGCCAATTGCTAAATTTCTACTATATGAAGGTGCATTGTTTTTTGATGTAAATATCTCAGTTGCCAAAACTTTCAAATATGCTACTGTTTTTTCAGTTTTCTGGAATGGTATCCAACTCCTAAGCACTTCACTGTATAGATGATTCTCTTTCACCAAAATTCAGCACTGCATAAACCTAAAAAGCTGAGCAGTACCAGTAGTAACAACTGTAAGCACTAAGAACAGGAAAAGCTAGGTTTCTTACAGATTTTTGTCTTGAGGTTTGTTGATATCTAAACATCTCAAAGCTGTGGCAGAAACATCATCACACTGCACACTCTGTGCAGCTCTGCGGCCTGACGATTCTCAGGGATGTGACAGGAGCAGTGATCACATCACAGTCCTTTTCTGAGAGTGCTGCCTGTCTGTCTATATGCAGGCAGGAATTTAATCCCAGGTGGATGGTGAGTTGAAATTGGCCAACAGGATCAAAAGTTAGTGGGACTGGGAAGATGGCATACAATCAGGTCACAGTAGCCTAATTTCTTTATGAAATTAAGCTGAAAAATAGATACAGAAAAATCAGTAATGGCTCTGAGCAATGGTTTAAAGTCTAAATTCACTTTATCCTGGAAGAAGGCTTGTCTGCAACACCATGTTTGGATCCTGTTTTGACTGAAGACGGTGAGAGACCTGCCACCGAGTTCCTTCAAAGTACAGTTGCAAGAAAGAAACTCCACAGCTTGGGCCAAAATTGTGCTAATGACATTTTCCTTTTTGAATTAGTGAGGGTAGATTCTGCCTGCTACAGCCAGAAAAAGACATGCTGCCTTTGGAGGACAGGAGACCTATGTCTACACAAGGAAAGCATGTCAGGGAGCATTTCTGGCTGCCAGAATTTAATGCCATCCATGGGAGTAGGTGGTTCAGGTCAGCCAGAATGTGACACAGGCAGCACGGGACAGGGATCATCTACCCAGTGGCTTGTGGTCAATGAGTTTTGGAGGCAAGGGATGTTGTACTGTGACAGCAAGTGGCCCTGGAACATTTATCACCAGAGTCACAGTTCTAACTGGAAAATGCTTGCGGCCTTCAGTCTGTATCACGCTGCAGTTTTCAGGCATGCAGCCTAAGTCCCTGCAAAGGCAGTCATCCTCTCTGGTCTTACATGATAGCACAGATGACGCTTAAGCAATGAATAGTTGAGATTGAGGTCCTGACCATCACTGTGTCCTGTTTCAGCTCATGCTGGGATATGCTGCTCCTTTACAGCTATCCTAAGGGAGCAGAGAAGCCTCTTTGCGAATAATCAAGGTTCTCCAGGGGTGAGAGGACAGTACTAACCAGTGTCTTCACCACCTACTCTCTCCTTCCGTGCTGACTGTTCAGTGACAGCAAGTTCCAGTGCAGGTCTGCCCACAGGCCGGGAGCTACACAGCCAGCAGGGTTGCTCCTGGGCTGCTCCTGGGCTGTGCCTGATCTCTGCCGCAATTGCTGCTGGCCCCTGACACAGGAACCTTCTCACAAAGGCCTCAGCCCTGATCCCTGCCTCTGCCTGGGAAGTGTTCTGACCTGCACATGTCCTGTCCCTCACCAGAACACGTTATTCTGCTCTTCACACCCCTGCTGCAGGGTAGGCAGTGGTTAGAGAGCAGGTATCTGCTGAGGAGCTCTGCTGACCCTCCTGCTTGCTGTCAGAGCTGAGCAATACTTGCAAGGCAGAAAGCAGCATTTTGCAAAGGTGTTTTGAGATTATGTCAGATAACATGTGCTGAAATAAAAAAAAAGGTGTATCAACACATCTATTTTCCTCATGGTTCAGATGATAAGAGATGGTAAAATATTTTCTACAGTTCAAACAGTCTCCATTTTTCTGTGTCCATCTTCCCCAAGGACACTGATGCTGAGTGTGCAGGCACTTGGTTCATGCTGGCAGATAGCTGTGATTGGAAACCCTGTTAGTAACTCTTGCTATTCCATCTCCAAATTTCCATATGCCTTGGCATTCTATCCACCTGACTCAAAAGGCTCTGTCTTGCACTTTGGGAGGAGCCAGAGGAATGCTTTGTTACGTGGGGCCAGGTGTCCTCCCTCTGATTTTGTGTCCAGCATTTCCAGAGAATGTAGGAAAATGCTTCTGTGAGGCAGCTTGTTCTTGGCTGATTTTTAGTGCTGCAAAGTTAGCTCTTGGATAATGCCACATTTCACAAAACAAGTTCATTCATCATGTGCCATCTTGCCTGGTGCAGGCTCCACGGAATTACAGGTAGAGGCTCCAGCCTACAAAGCATCAGACCTTGTGGATGGTTGATCAGGATTATGTGCTCTGATACTATGTTTCCATCGTATCTTGCAGCTGGGAAGCCCTCCATCAGGCCAGTGATGGTAAGGAGAACCTTGCAGGAGCCTAAGGCACTTGGATCTTTTCCTTTTTACCTCAAAACTCCTTAAAAAAAAACCCTGTATTTTTGTTCTATTGTATTTTATCTCCCCCCTTTCAACTCCACAAGTAAGAAATGCTGTGCATGGATTTTCAGTTAAGATATATGCAAAGGAGATAAAAAATGATGTGATTGAATCAACAGGCTAAGAATGTGGCAGTGTCACACAAGAAATACAAATCATGCAACTGTTTTCAATGGGTATGTAATGGTACAAGTGAGAGCAGAAGTTGGTTGAAAGATGGAAATTAGCTTAATTTCAGTTGTCAGGGCAAATAGGAACAGAGGAAAAACACATCATACAGTTTAAAGTAATTTCTGCTCTTCTGAAGAGCACTCAGCAGGGCATTCAACATTCATTTCACAGTTACCCAGAAAAACTGCTTCTCCAGAAGCCTTCATTCTCTAGCAGGGCTGTGCTTTGCCTTGGAGCATCATATTAAAAAAGGATTCTAATAAAGAAAGGGGAAATGATATTACTAGTGACCTCCAGTTCAATTTTCTTTTTCTCTGAAAATTCAGTCAGACTTCTGTCGGCTGAAGGTACATATTGTTCATCAGTTTATTTCATTTTCAAACTGAGCATTTGAAAGAGCGGCTGGGAGGAGTTGTCTGCTCACTTTGCAGTCAGTGGAGGGAGAGAGAGAGGCACTGGCAGGAGCCACATCAGCCTTCACTGTGTGCTCTGCCAGTCTCCTCCCCAGGCAGAGGCAGCTGAGACAGCCCCCTTTAAGAAGGTTCCTGGCATTTACACAGACAAGCTGAAGATAATCTCATCTTAATTGGAAAAGACAAGGGGAGTGCAGTAGAGAGAAGCCCCCTACCATAATGCATGCACTGATGGCTTTTTTAATTCACTTTATTCAAAAAAGCCTCTGGGCTTCACAGCTTATTCTCCATGTTTCGCAGGAAAAAAATTAGATGTTTTTGCAGGCTGGTTTACACAGGCAACAAACATTGACACATACAATAAATTTCTGTTCCCCTAAACTAAATTTATCTGGTAGCTGCTTCCTTAGCCAATCTCTTGTTCCAGATTGAGATAGGAAGAAAAAATCCTAAATGTGACCTTTTCTGGCAGGAAGGGGCTTTAGATTTTCAAACAGGCTCATGGAGCAGCCATTTAATTTAAGGAAGTTAAAACACATTAAATAACATTTCTTCTTCCCTAAATATGACTAGTATCTGTCTTGGAGCACAGCCTTGGAGTCACATGTAGGAGGTGGACAGGAA
This sequence comes from Gymnorhina tibicen, assembly GCA_013399875.1. Lineage (NCBI taxonomy): Eukaryota > Metazoa > Chordata > Aves > Passeriformes > Artamidae > Gymnorhina > Gymnorhina tibicen. Next base: position 4,330,374 of record VXAZ01007128.1, on the reverse strand, counting down.
AGTCCTGGAAGTCGTGACTGGCCCATAGACTTGGTCCAAAGCACAGATATACTCTGGACAGTGTGGTCTGTGCTGGTGGATGAACTTTTTGTCTGCCTTAGAGGAGATTTGCACATGGTTACAAATTCTACCAGGACAGGGGTAAAGCAAAAAGTCAAGGTAAAGTAAAAAGTCAGTAGGAATTCCCTTGTCCAATCTGGTTTTGCAAAGCCTCAAGAAGCCCAGCTCATCAAGGAATCTCTTACCTTATTTTTAAAGCAAAACCTTCTGTTGGGTTGGGATCATATTCTGAGACCAGTACTTCCACTTGTGCCCCATGGGTTTCACAAGGGAGGTACAACACTCACAGTCAGCCCAGAATCTTGGTGGGCTCCTGCTCCCCCTGAGCTCTGCCCCCCAGTCCTGGCCATCAGCCCTGTGATAACCACAGTCTAGGGAAGCAGAAACATCTCAAACAAAGAGCCTGGAAGCCATCCTGAAACACACATTTGAGTTTAAATTTACATACTAAGTTGGCAGTCCAGGGCTTGGACAGTGCACCCTTTGCTGGGTTAAGAACTGGCTGGATGGCTGGGCCCTGAGAGTCATGGTGAGTGGTGCCACATCCAGTGCTGTCCCCCAGGGATCTGTGTTGGGCCCAGTCCTGTTTAATATCTTTATGGATGATCTGGACAAGGGTATTCAGTCTAAAATTAGCAAATTTGCAGTTTTATTGTGCTAAGGCTGGTTGGAAAGGACATGGTTCTGGCAGCTGGGCAGCAGCTGGGCAGCAGCTGTCCAGCAGAGCACAGGCAGGAGCAACCTTGGCCAAAGAGGCTTGTGTGGAAGTGGAGGTTGGTATCTTGCCTGTGGTTGCCTGCAACAGGCTTTGTGCCAGCAGCATTGCAGCTCTGGGTATTCTCCATGCTCCCCCATGGCACGGGCAAGGAGAAATCCAGCCCCTTAATTTGGCTGGGTGGTGCAAAGGAGAGCATTGCTCCCTGCTTGCAGCCAGGCAGGGTTTGGCCATGGTTTTCCTGGTAGTTCACACAGGTATGGGATGAGTAAGCAATTCTGCAGGATGATAAGTAGTCCTTTTGGTAATAATTGGCTGTGAGGAAACAGAAAACATGAGTTTTCCGGGATTTTTTGAGTGGAGAAATTGTCGGTTTGTTTCTACAGTGTAGACAAATGAGAGTTTAAATTCATTTTTTGCAAGCAAAGAGCTTGCATTGATCTCTGTGTCTGACATGTAATCCTGATTTTTCTTAATAGCAGCACTCCTGCCAGGCCCTGAACACCAGCCCATTTCTCTCGGCCAGACAGCAGTGACAAGGCATACCAGTTTCCCATCTGCTCCATAGAGAACATAAATGCTCCATTATTTAGCCGTGAAAAAGATCATCACTTTGTTTCTTAGTAGCTGGGTTTCTTGGCAGTCGAAACCAAGCAAAACCACTTCTTATTTTTCTTGCTAAAGCAGAACATATCTGCAGGTTTCTGCTGCCAACAAAATGTTGACATCTCCCCATCTCTGTGTGCAGATGCACACATATCCCCCTGATGATACACTGGAAGATGGGGCTGTCCTTAAGAGATCTCACCAGCCACTGCATTATATTAAGCAGCAATCTTAGAGCTGAATAAGGAGTCTGTTAGGTAAAACGTGGGTAAAGAAGCTGACTCTATTCCCTCCAAGGTTCTTACAGGCAAAAAACAAAGACTATTAAGACAAAAGAGCATGTTACAGTTTTGGAAGAAATAATCTCAGGTTTTTCTCTAAAGCTTAGCAAAATTCAACCCTCCACATAAAGTTCATGAACTCATTTTTATGGCTCAGAGACAACGTGAAGAACAGGGTTGTATTTTTCTACAGAATTCCATTCTGCTGGTGTATTTAAGCTATATGCACCCTTTTTTTCCCCCCAAGTGGATTATAAGCCATATGTCTAAATAACTTGTGTACCACATCTTGGGTGGGATTTCCAGTGTTCCTGCTGGGCCCATTGCTGCAGGAATGATGCTGAAACAGATGGAAACTGTGCTGACAGCCACTGATGTGACCAGTAGGTACAAGGGGGTGCTGCCCTGCTACTGAGGCTCCTGACTGCAGCCCTGGGATGTGGCCTGGGGAGAGGTGATGGGGAGCAGCTTCAGCATCTGTGTGTGCAGGCAGAAGGAGGTGTGTTTTCCAGAGAGATGGATGAGCAATGTCACTGCAAGGAGCCCAGCTTTGTCACAAAGTCTGACCTCGCCCCTGGCAGTGCAACCACAATCTGTTTTTATTGACTATGAAATGGGCTCGCTCGTATCAGACCGTTCCCACTCACGGAACCATTCTGATGTTGAAGTCCCAGAGACTTGCAAGGCTTTAGCCAAAGAGAGAAAGAAGAGAGAAAATCCTACCCACTGAGCCATGTTTGCACAAAGTGAAGGTCTGGGTGTAGTGTAAGGAAGCAAACAACAGAGAATCATAGAGTGTTAAAGGATTGGAAGGGACCTTGAAGATCATCTAGTCCCAACCCTCCTGGCATGGGCAGAGACTCTTTCCACTAGACCAGGTTGGTCAATGCCCCATCCAACCTGGCTTTGAACACTGTCAGGGTTGGAGCATCCACAGCCTTCCTGGGCAACCTGTGCCAGTGTCTCACCCCTCTCAGAGTAAAAAAATCTCTTCCTAATATCTAACCTAAATTTACCCTCTTTCAATTCGTCCCCATTAATCCTTGTCCTATCACTGCAGTTCCTGATGAAAAGGCCCTCTCTGGCTTCCCTGTAACCCCTCTTCAAATATTGGAAGGTTGCTGTGAGGTCTCCACACAACCTTCTCTTCTCCAGGCTGAACAGCCCCAGCTTTCTCAGCCTGTCTTTTTAGGGGAGGTGCACCAGTCCCCTTATCAATTTTGTGGTCTCCTCTGGACTTGCTCCAACACTTCCATGTCCTTCTTTTGCCAGGAACACCAGAGCTGTACTCAGCACTCCAGCTGGGGCCTCACAGGAGCAGAGTAGAGGGACAGAATCACCTTTCTTGACCTGCTGGCCACGCTTCTTTTGATGCAGCCCAGGATTCATTTTGCTTTCTGGTCTGTGAGTGCACACTTGGCTCATGTTGAGTTTTTCATCAATCATCACAGAACTGTGTATGTCACTGCTGTCTTCTCATCACTCTCAACCACTTTTGTTTCGTTTTCCCTTCATCACCCCCATTATGCTTTGCAGAACATCAAAGAGTTTGAGTTTGCCTTACTCAGCCCACTGGTACTTGCTGGCATCAGCTACTGCCTACCTCAATCCTGCATGGCTCCTGGGCACCCAGACCCAGCTGGGTAGCATCCTGTGTGCCTCCATCGCTCCCAATGAACTGCCCTGGCCAGGCTGGAAGTCCTTTCATGCTCCCCTCAGTGTGGAACTCAGCTGAGGCAGCGATGGGGAGACTTTTCATGTGGATGCAAAAGCAAGACTGAAGAACACAGGGCTGCAGCCAGGTCAGTGAATGAAGCACCACTGCATCCCCCTCTCCACTGGCTGTTTGATATTCCCTCCTCTGCTGGTGTGAATTGCTACCTGCTCTCTTGAATGGACATGCTGCAGCTCTCATGAAGACTAAAACCTGATGTATGAGCAGCCTCCTGTGCCCAGAGGGATAAGGTGACTCAACATGAGGCAAGTCATAGTACGGCATTTGCCTATCACCAGGACAAATTTGTTGGCTGCTGTGTTGTCCCTGCCTTTTCTCAGAGTGGCAGCTGCTGTTAGGATGAGGCAATCTTTGGCACAGACCTGTTGACACTGCAGACCTGAAGTGCTCCCACTGCCACAGAGGTGCAGGACATCTGAGCACACCTCGCTGCTGCTCTGCTGCCCTCTCTGCCACCACCCATCTGAATTACTTGCCTCCCAAAACTGCCACTCCGCATTGCAGCCTGTGAAGAGAGCAATGCTAGAAAACCAGACAAAACAATAAAGGAAGGCAAAAAAACCCCACTCTGCTCACCACTGACCACTAATTTCCTTTGAGTTTTGGAGAAGATGATATACAGGTTGCATATACATATAGTGTATATATGTTCTCTTTGCTCCTGGTGGCCTGCTGCTTCTGGAGAGAACCAAAGGCTGGGGCTGTTCTTTGGGTTAAATTTGGAGTCAGAGAAAAGAGGTGCAGGATGCAGGGTGGTCAAGACTATAACAGCTTTAAAAAAAATTGCAAGTGAGAAGCAAAAGATTGCAAGGGAGACGCTTCTGAGGCTTTATTGTGTTACCCGGTGATAACCCGGTGGCATCTCAAATGGTGGTTGGGAAGTATCTCAGTGAGGGGGTGGCTCAGTCAGACTTTGGGAGAACAGAACTGACTGGGGAAAGCAAAGCTTTTCATAATTAAAATTAAGTTTTCTACAGAAGACAGAGTTGGAGGAATTTCCTTGTGCAAAGACATTTCCAGAGCACAGCCAGTTTCCCAACACTCTTTGTCTGATGAGTCAAAGGAAAAGAAATCACATTTGATAAAACAACACCCAAACACAGTACGTTCAGAGCACTGTTTACGTTAACAATGAGGCAATTAATAGCTTGCACCAGAAACAATTGACCACAACCAAAAACATTCCTGTACTGTTTTAGTCACTACTTCCCCAAACACCAGAACTTCCTCCTGGTGTGCCATGCCTGCTCAAAGGCTAGAGGCACAGCCCAGACATGGTGCATCTCTTCAAATATCTTCCCCCCACTGTAGCAGCAATGACTTCTCGAGCTGATCCTGCAGTGACTGCAGTTCAGACAGCTCTGGACTGCATTTAGTCTGTGCACCAGGTGAAATCCATCTCCTGGCAGACAGAGTCAGTGCGTGCTTTCCTCTCAATAAGCTTTTCAGAGAAGAAATCCTTTCCTTTGGCTATCCCTGTGAGCACAGCTGTTCCTTTCAAAGGTTTGGGCTGAAATACTGCTGGCTGAAACATTCAGTCTGAGCCCAGAAATTCTTGAGATCCTGCTAGACCTGGCTTGGTCTCTCACTCCCACATCTTTTTCTCTAGCATTTTGCTCATTTGTTTGTATTGAAGATTCACTGCTGTTACAAGAAGCATCTCAAAATGCTTTACCACTTTGCAGAAGACATCTGCACATCTCCATCTGCCACACCACGTCGCTTGTACACACATATTTCAGCACCAAAGTATGAGCAAGCAGGTGGCAAGCAGCAGCAAGTCCACCCAGATAAAGGGTTCTTTAGCAGAAAGTCAGCTGTAGCCCACATTCCCCAGCAGGGGGTAACATCAAGGGCTCTGTGTGCGAAGCATTGGTGAACCGAGACAAAATCTTTATATTCCAGTTCCTGAGCCATTTCATAACATCTCCGGCCATCTGTCCTTTGGCAAGACTTTGTGGTAAGTGCAGCAAGGGCAAACAATACTTTATGCAACCAGGCTTGGCATGCTCTTCCCAAAACTGTTCCCTAGCTCCTAGATTGCACTACGCTTACCCCAACATAGCTCCAGTCACTCAGGCCACCTGTCCTGTTCAATTCATCTGGCAGAGGCATATCCTTCTTCTTTACTGATATTACGCTCAAACCAAATTAAACAACCACTGTTGTGTCTTTCAAGGAAAATCAAGTTTGTGAGCTGGACTCACAATTGTGGCCAGGTCCTTCCCATAAATTAAAGGGCAGAAAACCAAAATACAAGAAGCTGAAGGCAGTAATGCAATTAGGAGCTGTTAGCACCAGTCTCCAGGCTTGCATAAGGGTGAAATAATCTAGAAAAATGGCCTCCTTGGGCCCTTTCCCTTTTCAAATTATTCCTTATTTAAAACAGGCTTTAAATACATTTGTGGATGATAAGGAAATTCAGGCTAGTTAACCATGGATGACATGAAGAATCCACTAAGGACATAGAATCAACAAACATATTTCCTTCTTCAAAACTGGGATGTGAATCCACCTCTCCCCTCCCAGTCCAAAGGAGCAGTCCCATGGTGTCTCAGCCCCAGGGAGCACAAGGTTTTCAAGTTTCTCTGCAAAGGCTTTCAGTCAGAGACAAAACTCTTGAATTTTGCTATGTAGTTTAGCCACCACCCCAAGTGACCAGAGCTACCTCTGTACATGTCAGTACCTCTTCTCCAGCAGCTGAGCTGACTGAGATGCAAAGAGCAAACCTTCAACCCTGGTCTTCCAGCAGGCACTTGCCGGGCTGTGCAGTGCAGTGGGTTCAAGCATGCATTTGGAAAACCACACAGTGTGCCTGCTGAGGCTGCTCCTTCACCGGGCAAGAGGCAGCTGAGCACGAAGGACGTGGGCAATGCAAAGCACTTGGACCTGGGGCTCTGCAGAAGCCTGTCTGTCTTGGAAGATGTGGCCAAAGCCCTGTGCAGTCATGGCTGTGTGAAGTGCAGCAAGCAGGCTTTGTGAACTGCTCCTGAGCTTCGTGTTAGCTCTTGTGTAACTCTGCCCTAACGGGGGTCAGGACCCTGCACCACCAAGCCCCCTGTTCAGCTCTGGATGCCAGAGCTCATTGGAAGTGTAGATCCCAGCTCTGCATTCCCATCTCAGCCAGAATTGAAACCTGCATTTGTTCAGACTAATGCTTGTGTTTTGCTCCTTTTGGTCACAAACTACCTCTTCTTTTTATGAAACAAAATGCAATTCTCCCTTACTTTGGAATTTCACAAAAAGGCCAACTTCTGCTGAGCCCTACTTAAGAGGCTGCCACCCATGGGCTATAAAATTACCAGTAGCACTCTGTGGTTGATGTGAGCAAAGTGAGGTTTGCAGAAGGAGGTTTTTAAAGACAAGACCTGACACAGAAAGAAAAGCCAAGATGCTTGGAGAGCTTGTCTGCTGGTAGAAGGGCCTCAGCGAGTCCTTCCCTTTCAAGATTTTTTCTGTAATTGAGATATCAAACATCTCAGCTCCATCCATCATGTTGTCATTTTTCTCACCAATGTCTCTTGTTCTAGCAAAAGATACAACCTGTTGCTGTGATGCCATGATGATTTTTTGCTTTTTCATATACCCCTCTTATATACCCTTTCATATACCCTTTCATACAGCTTTGCATGTATCCTTAGTGCTTTTAGCCCACATACTTGTAATTCCCTAAGTCTGATAATCAGCTTAGACCCAAGGTTTCATTAAGCCAAGAGACCAAACATCTTGGGAACCTCGCAGTTGGGTCAGAAAGCCCCAGACACCAAGGTCCTCTCCAGAACACATTCTGTAAACCAAGACAGGCCCATCCAGGGGGAAGGTTCCTCAGGACGGGGGCTTCTCTGGAGCCTCTCATTGGGGAATCTTTGATAGGTATGCTAATTTGCAAGGTCTATAACCGTATATGCGAATCATCGTGTGTGTGCATTTTGGGGTGGGCATCCTGGTGTGAATTTTGGGGTGTGCACTTTCAGTGTGCATTCGGGAATGCATTCTACCTGGATGTGGTGTACCTGAGGATCCTTAAATAAATATCGAGGTAAAACCCTTTTTTCCCCCTCTAACCATGTTTGTCTTTTAATTCTAAGCCCAGGGAAAGGCAACAGCTGCAGATAAAGTCTGGCTGACTTAGATATTCAGAAGAAATTCTTCACTAGGAGGATGTTGAGGCACTGAAACAGGTTGTCCAGAGAAGCTATGGATGCCCCATCCCTGGCAGAATTCAAGGCCAGGCTGGATGAGGCTGTGAGCAACTTGGTCTAGTGGAAGGTGTCCCTGTCCGTGGCAGGGGGGTTGGAACTGGATGGTCTTTTCACCTGAAACCATTCTATGATTCTATGACTTCAGGTATAACACAGTTCCCTAGAGCACATGCACGTTGTGGGAGGCACCCTAAGATCCAGAACGATTATTGGGATGTTAGCTTTGGTATCCATCGTGCTCAGCAACAGCCCACCCTGCTCATGCCCTTCAGCAGCAGCACTGCGCTTTTCTATCCAGGTTAAGGATGTGTGTCTGTTTAACTTCGACTGCATATTTATAGCTATTATTGGGGTTTTTAGATCTGTAAGTAAAGCTGTTGAGATTTGTCTGGTTTTTGCATTCAGACCGGCACATTTGGCACGAGTTCCTGGTTCACTGCGCCTGCAGTGACTCTGCAGAGGGGAGCCGGGCGCGGGCTGCGTGCAGTGGTCAGGGTTAGCTATAGGTGGCACGCTTGAACAGGGTAACCCCTGCCTTCCCTCGGCAGCCCGAGAGATCCCTGGTGAGGGCTGACTGACAGAGCTGTCCTCCAAAGGGAGGATTAGATGAACATCTGTTCTTCAGCAGGCACATACGTCCACACCTACATCAGCTGCTGATAAGCAGAGCTGCTGGGAAGCCAGATTTGATGAGGTCTTGCATGTGGCTGCAGGTGACTCCAGGTCCCTTGTGCTGTTTGAAGGGCACTGGGGTGCTGGTGGTGTGCTGGACATCAATGCTGTTAGGACAAGATCTTTCTTTTGTTTCCCTCTCCACTCCCCTACTCCCCCCAGTCACTCTCGATGAGCCTCTGCAGGACTTTATCTCCCATCCAGTCTGGAACTCCATCACAGCAGCCTGGAGCTGGCTGTCTTATTGCTCCCTCACCTTCTCCCTCCCTGCTGCCTTCAAACCACCTGGCTGGGATGTTAATGGGACCTGTGGTCTTCCCCAGGTGGCCAAGTCTCTTCTGGAAAGCACATGAGTGTCTCCAAGCACTGCCTGCATATGCATGGGTAGTTTATAGTTCAGTTTGTGAAGCCAGACTAAAACCTCGGCAGCAATAGTGTATTTTCAGATAGACTGGAAATGAAAATATTTGAGGTTTGTTCTTAGCGAAAAGGTAAGAAAAACACCCATGTGTTTGGGACCAAATGTTTCACGGGGGGAGGCAGAAGGGCACTCTAATTACCCAGTGGTTTTCTTGTTTCTCAAAGTGCAAGCATCATTTTCAAGAGAAACCACAAGAGCAGAACATGAAGAAAGGCAAGCCTGGCATTTAGAAGATGAGATCTTGGATTTCGACTTTTCACAATATTTTCCTTCTTTTTTTTTTTTCTATTTATTATTTTTATTTTCCAGCTGAAGCTGTTTGCTAAATGCTCCTCACTTCCCAAAGGCTGCTGGAAATGACTCAGCTGTACACAGGGCTGACAGAGCATGGCCGTGGCTGGGCAGTGGCAGATGGCTCTGACTCAGGCTGGGCGCTGCCCCATCACCTCTGCCTGCCCAGGCCAGACTGGCACCCCTCCAGGGCAGGGACCCCTTCCTAGAGCAGATGAAGACCACCCTGGCCCCATGGGAGGTGCAAGGTGCCCTTGCTCCAGCATCCAGGCCATTTGTCCTTGAGCCTCACTGTCCTGGTCCCCAGCTTGCCCCTGGGCAGGAGGAATGCCAAATTGTTTCTGGAAGATTCACAGTGTTTCCAAAGAGAATGAGTCTCAAATGAAAGGCACCATCTGCCCCAGTCTGATGGTCAAAAATGTTGTGGTTTTGCTTGAATTTTAAATAAGAACACGGCATGTTTTTCCATCACAGCTCCCCCACCAACAGCCACTTTCACATTTTGTCTGATAAAAATCACGTAATGTGATAAGATGGTAAATGGGTTTCAATGTTCCCTTTCTCAAAGACACCCTGACACTTTGTCCTATCTTGGCTTCAACCTGGGTGTATCCATGTTGCTGATTAACACTAAAATTCTTAAAATACCCTTAGATTATTCTTATAATTAAAATCTAAATTATTCTTAAGACACTCTTTAAAATTATTAAACATATTCTTAAATTATTCTTAAAAATGGTCTTAAACAGCTCCATAAGGCAGGTGATAGAAGTGTGCAGAAAACAGCAGAAAAGAGACAAAAGGATTATGTCAGAACTGCAATCATCAAGGCTTTTTCTACCACATAAGGACAAGTCCCTTGGCTTCAGTGATGCTTCCAAGATAACAAGTAATTAACCCTGCTAACAGTCAACTGGAGTTCAAGTGGAGGAGAGATTAGACAAACTAATGGAATACTTTATCTGAACCTCTAGTTACCTCTAGTGGCAGATCTCAATTTGTAACACAGACAAAACACTATTTGAAATTTAGGTATTTTTGTTTCAACCCTTCATCCAGGATTTCATGAGTCTGTCCCTGGAGGTGTCTAAGCAACAGGGTATAATTGTGTTCTTTTATGCTGAATGAGCAATATGTATCTTTTTTTTAGTGATGGAACAGGAAAAGTGACAAAATTTTTACCCTGGCTTGTATATCTTTATCAAATGCAATGGAAATTCAGAAATTTAAATATGGGCAAAAAAGATGGGGAAACTCTGCCTGTGTCACTGCACACAACAGATTTGACTGTTCTGGTTTTCCTGAAGTGCTCTAGAGCTTAGTATGGAGATCTTCTGATACCTGGCAAATGAAATATGACTAATTGTGGAAGTGGTTTTCCTGAGTGTAAGTTGATTTATTTAATATCTCTCTACCTCAAATGTCAAAGGAACACTTTGAAGAAAACATGTTAAAGTTCTGAGTTTATTTCCACTTCAGGGCTGAGAAAAGCTTTGATCCTAGGGAAGCAGGGACCTCTCCTACTAAAACCAGACTTCTCAAACTTGAAGAAGTCCTTAAAGTGGCAGCAGGTTTATGTCTTGTGCTACAAAGAGCCAGTCAAAAATAAAGCCAAAAATAAAGTTTCCTGAAGAAAATACCACCAAAGCAGCTTCTGAAACTCTCCTTCAAAGTCTCCAGGTGAAGTTTTGGCTGCTCCAGCTCTTGTGGGCTTTCACTTTCCATCAGAGGAGAATGGATGGAGCATTATATGTGAGAGACTGGTCTTGGCCAACCCTAGGGCAGGTTATTTTGCATGCCCTGGTAGGATGAAGTGCGTGCTCACACCTCTGATACAGCTCTGCAAAGGTCAGGTGGCACAGCTTAACCTGGTGAGGAAAGCGGGTTTAAAACTAGTGCCTACCTTTGCCAGCAATCTCTGAGCACCCCACTCTTGCTTTAGCACAGGGGGCCAGAGGGAGGCATTTGAGCTTCTGGGAAAAGAAGTTAGGAAGCTTTGTTTGACCATACACAAAATTGATGTTCATGAACTGATCTAGCTAAAGCACTACAAAACCATGCAAGTGAAACCTCAGTTTAAGGCTAGTTACGTCTATTTATGTATTTCTGTACCAGCTCTGTGCCTTCCTCCCATCAAAGCAAGCTAAATTAACATAAGCCACATCTGTGTCAGTTTCAGTGTAATCTTCTGTATACAGGTTTCTCTAAAACCTGCTTTTAAACTATCTTGAAGACAAAACACCACACTCATCTTTTCTAGCAACTTAAAGCATTACTGCGTGTTCCTCAAGCAGGGACTGGTAAATTTTTGTTTACTTCCTGCACTTTTGCTGAAGTCAGTATGAAACACCACTGGAGCACTTCAGCCAGTGCTTTGTGCAGTAGCCCTGCTGTGGTCAGTGGAACTGCACTTGTGGGACTAAATTTGGCCCTGTGGATTTCTGTCCTGCTGAGCTGCATTGGGAAAAATGAAAAGGGAGGAGAAACACCCAAGAGTGAACTGGCCTTCTGCTGTGGAATTGGAGCCATCATCATGATTAAAAATATATATTCTTAATTTTACATTTGAAAAATTAAAACCAGGTGGGGACAATCTAAGCAGGGACAATCTGGACCTTCATGCATCTTACTCTCCCCAGTGCTTCCCTTGCAATTTTAGCTCTGGCCCGCCTTTTCCTGCAAGTTGTTTTGCAACCTCTGCTCCTTGTTGCACTGTGTGCCACAACACAAACACCCTATGATGACAATCAGGGTCTAACGCATGATGGTGAACATTCAGGATATTTAAATAGGGTGGGTTTTGGAGTCAGGGCCTCAGGCCAGATGCTGGTTCCAAATCCAGCTACATTACACTACCTCAGGAAACTAGTTTTGTTGGCTCTCTGGAAAACTCTCCAAAACAAGAGTAATGCTAGAGCACAAGCTTTGCTGTAGTTGACCCAGGCTGTCCCATCTCTTCCCTCTTTAGTTAATTTGGACCACCAGGATCAGAGCTGGAGCTCCCATGTCCTACTGTTTTTTGGGGCTGTGACTGGATCCTGATAGAGGTGTGAGCTGAAACTGTCCTCAGAAAGCAAAACTCCTTCAAAGGCTTCCCTAATTCATCTCTTCCTGAGACACCTCAGCTTACTTTTTAACTTTTTTAAAAAAAATATGATGTCTTAAGCGTGTCAAAAAGTAACACTGCAGAATGAGCAGCTAAGAGTGAGGCACCAGGTGGGAAGACAAAGAACTTGGGCCAAGGTGGATGGGGGAGCTTGGCTGCTTACAGGATTGTCTGCACCCTTGGTTACCCTGACCTGGCTCAGACTCCCTGTCCTCTGATGAGCAAGTCTGATCTTCACAGTACTTTGCCTACGTAGCTTTGGAGAGCTACAGGGCAATGGGAGAAAGCGTGTGTGTTTTGGTGGTTTCACCCTGTTTTCTGGAGGGCATGTGAGGGGGAACTGACAAGAGCTGGTAGCAGAGCAGAAGATGTGTGGGAGTCCTGCCACCAGCTCTGCAGAGCCCGGCAGCTGCACAGCTGCCATGCCAGAAGTGGAAGCTGGGGCACACAGACAAATCGGCTTTGCACAAAGGGGAACCAACCAGGTGCTCGGGGGCCAGATCCTGCTCTTGGTTTACAGCAGGTAAAGTTAAGGGTTAGCTAGTTGCAGAAGGACAGCTCCACACCCAGCTGGCGATGCAGGCAGCGGAGCTTGATTCTTTGAGTCAGTGTGGTGCAGCAGAAGAGGAAGAGGCGCTGGAGCATCTGAGAGAACAAAAAAGGAAAGATAGGCTCAAGTGTGGCAAGATGTTCATCCTCATTGTCTGTTTTCTGTTTCCTTCTCAGTGCTGTGCTGACCATTCTGCCCTGTCCCTGGCTGCCTGTGGCCTCCCTAGATCTCCTCTCAGCATGCCATGGGCTTGTTACCGAACTGGGCTTGTTACATGCTCCTGTTACTGAACCCATGGTAGCGAAGGCAGACAAGCATCTGCATGCGGGGGAGTGAGGGGCTGGTACAGGAATGGCTGCACTCAATGGACTGTCACCCCGTGTTGTGGATATGTCCCTTGCTGGAGGGCTGTGGGCAGCAGGGGCACCACCAGGCTGCATTTTGCCGTGGGCTGGTGACCCCCAGAACAGGTGCCATACAGCTGTCTGTATGCCTCCCCCTTTGGCTCTTCCCTGAGCGCCTTTATGCCCCTTGCCATCCTCTGCTCGAGGCTGCCCCTGACATCCTGTGGTGGTGTCCAGTAGAGAGGAAAGGACTACTCAGAGGGGTAGATGGGACACAGGGAAAGAGGCTGTGCAAGTGTAGAAACACCTAACATGTTGTCTGGGGAACAACTGGGACTGGGGAATTCACACCGTGCTTCCTACTCCGGCACTGCTCCAACATGGAGCATTTTCCCCGTTTTAATCATGTACCGTGAAATCTGTGGGCACTCTAGGACCACATTCACAATTAGAGACAGAGAAGCTGGGTGACAGCTGCAGCAGTCAGGGAGACAAGAGCTCGCATATATTGAAACATACAGAAACACTCTTTCCAGAAAACTGGACTATATCTGACTATTTGGTTAGGGGGGGAACCTCAATGCCCAAAGGCAGCCAGTGCTGTCCCCATGCCAGCTTCCAGCTCCATCTGGGCATCCCTACAGCCTCAGGAGCCAGCAACTGCTGAGCACACTGTAGCACTGAAAGCTGCTCCCTCACGGGCTCCTGCACGGGTCCTGCTAAAGCACACGCTGTCGGCCGAGGAAGAGGAGGACGCTGAAGCAAAGCTGAGCTGAGAGGTAAGTAATGCTCAAAGGCATGGGAATTTGCTTTACCTACCAAGCGCTGAGGAAGACTTTCCCAAGGGGAAAGCTTTTTTGCTACAAGGGGACTGACCAGTGGTGGTATTTTATCTTTAGGACAGGCTGTTGTTTTCTTTCTGATGCTCGCCTGTTGTTTTTTTGACTCTGTGAAGCCTAATTGCTGCTCCTGCAGCTGCCTTTGCACTGTCTTGGAAGAGGCTATGTTGAAAGCTGGTCACTCCTTCTCCCCTGGCTGATCCCTGTATTTTTGCACCCATGGCTCTGGATGACCTGGTGCATCTGTCAGCTCTGCAGCGCTTCTCACCTTCGATATTCCAGTCCCTAGTGCCTGTGCTGGACATGAGAGAGGGTGTGAAACACAGGCATGCTGGGGATGTTTTCAGCTCAGGCTCTGTGTGTTCACACTTTGGTGATGGCAAAAGGGATGATACTTTCTCTCCTGTCTAGTTCTCTGAAAACACTTCAAATGAAGTGTAAGACCTGTGTGTCCCTGACTACCAGCAGAGTTGGCTGCTTTTTATGACAGCAGGATTTTCTCTCTGCCTGCAGCAATTCCCTGCCCTCTGCTCTCACACAACAGGTAAGCCTCCTCCTTTCAGTGCAGTGTGCACTCTGTGGCCGTGAAGGAGCTGGAGTTGGATGTCAGGGCAGCAGTAGGAAGCAGCTGCCTGCCCAGCTGCTTCTCTTCCCCACAGCCTGCGGCTCAGTCCTGCACTGCATAGTGAGCCAGTCACTTCGCTGATGCTGCTGAAAATTTTTTGTTTTCTGGAAGACTGGATACCCTTGCTTTTTGCATAAGATTGATTTTCAGCCAGAGCAGGCAGACCTCCCTGCTGTGCCCCCTGTAATGCTTCAGGACAGCACAGCCATGCTGAAGCTGGAGCTGTGCTAACTGGAGTTATGGCTGTTTTGCTATACCAACCTCTCCAAATCCCTTCCGGGTTCCTCTTTTTGTATTGGTTGTGTGAATTTCTTTCCCAAAGAGTTCCTTAGACGACCACTGAGCACCCTTGGGATCAGCAGGATGGAGGGTGCTGAATGTACTTCTGATAGGGTTGTGTAACACCTGAAAGCCATTTGTGTGATCATGTCGGCTGCCAGCACCTTCAGACCACAGCTTAGGATTCTAGACACAAGATTAACTAAAAACCAACTTTGTATTAAAAGCAAGACTGGATGTCAGACTTGCATATATTCCCAGGGCTGAATTTCTAACATCACTTGTGATTTCATGACCCTTTTTTGTCACAAATTTCTAGAGAGCCTGGAGACCAACGTGTAATTTTCCTGTGCAGTCACTTCCTTTTTTTTGTCCAAAGAAGTTTGTTTTATACCGAGCTTAACAGCGAGAGCATAAATCACGATGGGAGCACACTCATACTGTTGAATAGCATGCCTTACTGGGAAGTACATTAAGTGTTAACCTCCTTTGGTTTATGTGGTCAGCTGCTGTTTGATGTCTTATCACAACACCTATTCACATTTCAAGGAGCAAAGAAAACCCCAAAAAGTTGCGCATCTTTTTTCTTCCATAATGGGATTTCACTTTGCCGCTTTGGACTGTGGATCTATTTTATTATGTTACAGAGAAGAATTTCTGTTTTAAATTTGCTTTTAATTTTCCAAGCTGAAATGAGCCATAGCAGGAACAAACTAGGGTTGGTTTTCTTCCATCTTCAGACTCATTTTACTGATAGAAGTCCTGAATACTCAAAAAGACAAGCTTACTTTATCCCAGCTTATGGCAACTATCACTGACAAAGTGAGGTGCAAAGGTTTCCCAGTGTTGACTACCCCCACTTACATGCTGGGCTCTTCTTTAGAGAAAGCTGACACTGGGTAGGGTTTTCTGAGTTTGGAGTTGTTGACTTTGCACATATTTGATAGAATAAAGGTGAAGCAAGCAGAGATCATTTTGAGTTTAGGAAGCATAGACACGCAAACCACTATTTTTTTGTTTTGAACATTATTTGAGATTAATTTGAGATTAAGCATAGACACGCAAACCACTATTTTTTTGTTTTGAACATTATTTGAGATTAATTCAAGAGCTTTCTTTTTCTTCAAAGAATACCTAGAGCACTGTGACTCAGGTCTTGACCTTGGGATTTCTCAGATGTCCTTTGCTCTGTCCAAGAAATATGGACACATTACCATTTTTCTTGTCTGTGAATTAGGTCTGGTCTTGAGTTAGGTCCTGCTCAATTAAACTCAGAAGGTTAATTAAATTTTTGGACTTTAACTCTCCTGCCTACCAACTTACAAGGTAGGAAGTCTTGATGCTGCTTGGAATTATTTGAGCTTATCAGAAAAGAATCAGCAAAAGAAAATTCGTGTGTTGTAAAAGGAAATAGAAATTTTAACTATGCAGTGGAAAAGTTCATCTGCTTTATCCCACTCACGCGAAACCCACACCAGAAAAAAATAAAGCTGCAGTTTGATACTGAGAAGGAAACCTGACCCACACATCTGCATACCGGAAAGTGACTCGTCCTTCTCTTATTCAACCCAGCTTCTTGCTGGATTTGTTATTTTTTGAACATTTTAGGCTGTTTTCTTCATTAAGCTGTGCATGTCTGCATGTCTGTCCCCAGTGCACAGGAGAGGAGGATGGTGTAGGTGGTGGGAATCTGTTTTACTCTGTCTAGCTTAAGGGATCTTCCTCACTGCTGTGGTGAAGAGAGGGTAAGAAGGTGAATGCAAAAAGCAAACTCCTTTCTGTCAGTGCAAGGTCAGCCGAAGTCACGTTTGCAGCCCCGGGGTGCTGCTGGCAAACCTTGGCATGCCTCCCTGTAAGCAGCAGGGGCTTGAGTATTTGCTTGTTCTCTCGAGCAGCACCATGCAAGATCAGCAGAGAGTTTAAACGTGGTGAGCATTAATCCCTGCAGGTTTTGTACCTGCACTGCTGCCTTCAGCTTAAGACAAGACAGGGGTATCTGATGAACAGTAGAACAGCCTGCCCTGCTTGCTCATGGTGTGCCTGGACGCCGAGTGCAAGGGCCTTCCCTCTCCCCCAGCACGCTCCGGCTCATGGGCCCAGCACAGCAGCTGCTGGTTTGCAGTGGTGTGGATGGTGAGTGTGCCTGGTGTGGGCAGCAGGGCGGGTCTTTGGTGTGGAAAATGAGTTACCAGGAGCTTGATGCCACACCTCGCTATGCCCCTGGATGTCTTGACCAGAAAGGTTTGAAATTCTCTCTCTGATACCGGTGAAAAGGCACCCCACATTGAACCTGGCACGAAAGTCTGTAAGGGTCTGCATTCTGCATTGTCAAACTCTTTCAGCCTTATGTTTATGGTTGTGAGCTTGACCCTCGCACTTCCAGCTTTTGCCAAACACATTCTGATGTCCTCATTACCAGGCCCTTTGACTCATCACCTCTCATAGAGAGGGCTGAGCGAACCTTGGGGTTTTCAGCACTTGGTATCTTGCACATTTCCTGCAAGAGGTGGCAGAAGAATGTGTTTCCTGAGATGAAGTAAGCGAAAAAGAATAGCTATGAAAATCAGACCAAAAGAAGGTAAAAAACTAAGAAAAATAGTAAAGCTGTTCATCAGTTTCCTGTTTACCAGCGGCTCAGATAAAGACTTACCAGTGACGTTGCCAAGCTCTCCTTACACCTCTGCTCATACTGCAGCAACGTAGATGTGTGTTACCCCAAAAAAGCCTCTTTTCATGCCCCTGGCAAGGGCAGAGGCCTGAAGGAGACAGGACAATGCCACACAGATGCCTGCTTTGAGATTGTAGCCACTGTGGTCAGGATTGGAAATGCCAGAAGCACAGATTTCAGTGCATGATACTCTTGTGCTGAGAGCAGCCTGCCAGTGGCAGGGTGCAGGTTTGAATCCAGGGTCCGTGAGTCATCAACCCAAGCCTAAACTACACAGACTTCCCTGTTTTAAGAGCATGATTTCATGTATTTCACCTTTTTTGCTTTAAAAATCTGATAATCATCAGGAGTTTCTTCCAGAGGAGGCTCCTGCAGCAAAAGCGGAGACAGACATGGGCCCTGGTACCCACACGGGGAGTTTCCCACCCTGAGGCCTCCTGGTTCCTCACAGCCATGGGGCTGGCATGATCTGAGGCCAGTTCAGAGGCAAAAGTGGTGCAGCCACTTGTACTTTTCAGTGGTCTCTGACAGGCGCTGCCTGGCTCAGTGCCACGACCAGAGCTGTGCCCTGGCTGGGCTGGGCAGGGTGGGGCAGCTGCAACTGGGTGCTGCTGGTGTGGGGCCACCCAGCAGTGGTGGTGGTGGCTGGTGGCCACCTTTGCCCCGAGCCAGTGTGGCCAGTGCCAAGGTCTGGTGATGAGCTCTGGGCAGACAGCCAGCACGGGGACCCTTGCTAATCTGGTGGGGAGCCATCAGCTTATGCCAGAGAGGGAATTACATGCCAGTCAGTGCAATTACAGTTGCTGGAAAGCTCTAGAAGGAATAGCAGGCTGCAGGAAAATAAAAAAAGTAGGAGCTGATACAGATTTGCCAAGAGGCCGCTGTGTCAAATCAGCCTCAGTTACAGGCTCCTGCCACGTGGCAAAGCAGTGGTATCTCATACCTCAGAGCTAGCAAGCTTTCTGAGCACCTCAGTCAGCCTTTATGTGGGTACACAAGTGCTCAGACAAACTCCTGAGTGGTTGCCACTGGACAAGAGGACTGCTCAGAAGGATCCTGCATCCAGGGCTGCACTCTGCCCTTGCACAAACCGGCATTTGCTGCATTTTGCTGCTCTGGATAAAGGTGTGGTGCATGATTTGGCAATTTTTACACATGCCATCATAGTGGGAAGGGGTACAAATGTACTGGGGGACAGGATGACTGCTTAAACTGACCTTGACTGATGAAAAAGCCTGGCAGCGATGGGCTGCAGTGCAGTGTGGACAAGTGACCACCTCTCCCCATGGGCAGGGTCAGCTGAGGCCATAAACACAGCATAGGGAAGGCAGCCCTGCACTTCTCCAGCCCTTTCTGGAGAAAGCATCTGGGGGCTGACATCCAGCACGAAGGAACTGTGAGTCACCAGTGCTACATGATTGCAAAAGAAAACAGCTACCCCAGGCAGGTGACTCTTCCAGTCTGCTTTGCCAGTTTGGGGCACTGCAATGCAAAAACCAAGAAAAACTGGGCAGTCACCAAAGAAGAACAGCAACTACAATTAACAATTTAGAAAGCATGACCTCTGAGGAAAAAGTATGAACTGTGAGCTGTTAAGAGTGAAGGAAAACATTATCTTAGAATATTTTAAAATAGCTAGAAGTAATTGTTCCTCCAAGGCTAAAGTAAATAACTGGCTCAAATTATACCAGGAGTGTTTTGGATTAAGACAAATTTACTAGGAGTGAATCTGGAGAAGCACTAGGATGGTTCATAAGGAGAAGCTGGGGGAAAGCAGGGGCTGTAGGAGCAGGCAGAACAACTGCATAGCAAGAGTAACAGTGGGACACTGCCCCTGCCTTCAAGACAGGGGATGGACTCCATGATCTCCCAGTGTCCCAGGCAGCCCTGCATTCTGTGATTTCTCTGTTCTAATTGATTCTTGCTTGCAGCCGTCTCTGCTCTCCACCCTCGGCCAAAGCACTGTCAGATGCAAATCTGAGAGGTGCCTGTGCACTGGTGAACCAAAAGTTTGGGACAGCAAAGGTTTATAAACCTAAGTGCTCCAGGGTGAGAAAAATAAGCGTCAAGTAAGGGACAGACGGAGAAGATTTTTGTTCTCAAAGACTCCATATGCAAGAGATGTATTTGTTTACTCCTCTGTGTCCCACAGTTACCCTCTCGTAACACATGGGTGAGAAAATTCCACTCACCGCTGACACTGCTGTGAATGAGTTACTGTGCTGGGAGTTTTGCAACGCACTGATTTCTGCTTGGGTGAAACCAAACGATTGTGCAAGGCTGCAGCTGTCAGAGCCATAATCCTTGCGGCTTCAGTGCCGGCAGTGAAAAGCAGAGCGTGGAGCAGAGTGAGCTGGTCCAAGCCTCACCAAACACCTCCAGCTGCTTCTCCTACACGAACTCAGCCACAGTTTTTGGAGGATTCTCTGGCTCACAGCCTTTTTTATTGCACTGAGCATCTGCTGCAGGAGAGAGAGCCAGAGCAACGCCAAATAGGTTTTTCCTGTGCACATTTGTACATGTCTGCATACACAAGCACTTTGTTATGGTAATACAACTCCACATTTTAGTGGAGGGTGTCAATTTTTCTGCTGATCAAGCTGAAAAAAAATAAACATTTCTGCCTGCTGTTGGCACAACAGACACATCTTAGTTCTACTGGAAAGTTTTTGAAGCTTTGAAGTCTGCTTGTTTTTGAGGAAGAAGGGTTAGAAGAAGAGGTTATTTATAAAAAAAATGCTGTATTTGAAAATGACACATTTGAAAATGAAAAATGGCAAATTGAAAAATGTTCTGTCTGGGACTTCTCAGAATAAAGTATTGCAATTGTTCTTTTTTTTTTCTTGATTTGGAGGGGGAAAATCCTCCGCCCAAACAACTTGGCACTTTCAGAGATATTTTAGTCACAAAAATATACTTTTTTGATGTCAAAAAACCACATCACTCAGAATCTTACCTGGTCACGAGGTCTTACCCCCCCCCCCACCTTTGTACATGGGCATACAAATATGTTATTCTAGCTGAGTCAAGGAAGTGAATCATTCTGCTGTATGAATTATTTTTACCTCTACACTGGGAGTGGTCTGATGAAATGAATTCTTTTTAAGATAATGCGGTCCTGCTAAGATGGTGTGTTTATAGCTGATGCTGATAGACACAAACATTGTGAAAATAACCAAAACAGGCAAGGATTCCTCCAAAGATAGCTTCTGTGTGGGGTTTCCTCCTGTACCTCACGGGTGACTGCCAACCCTGGACATCCAGGGCTCAGTGTCCCTCTTGCCCATCCCTGCTGCCCTAAGGAAGATGGGTGCAAGGGATTCACTGAGGGTGCTGCAGTTGGGGAAGGGCAGTTGCTGGTCCATACCAGAAGCAGAGACACTTGGGAGAGGTTTGTTGGGACAGAGAGATTGCCAGGAGAAGGAATCTGGGGTGGGACATTCATCCAAGTGCTACCTGCCACACTGCAGAGGACATGCTCACCTTGACCCCCCACCTCTACCTTCTGCAAAACTGAGCTGTTCTCATTGTTTTTCTCACCAACAGTGATGACTGCTGGTATTTTGCAAGGCATTTTAGCTGAACAACCTAGTATCTCTGAACATCCCATAACCCCTATTGCAGTAAATTCTGTTTGTTTTCCTCTGCTGAACTAAGTCATCTCTTCCCTCTTCCAAAATGACACAGTAAGCCCTCTGAGGTGTAAAGTGAGAGCGGATCTGAAAGGGAAAGGCCTCCTTTTGACTAAGAAGCTTCTTTTATTTTGCTGTTGAGCAAAGGCAGAGAAAAGTGATCTTCTTGGAGAACAGCACCTGACTTGGCTGGTTACCACAGCTCTGGGATAGGTGGAAGCTGAGCATTTCATTGAGGTAAACGTGTCCTCCACTTTCCAGATGGGTGCTATGGTAGCAAGAAGATCCAGGAAATACTTAACCTTTTCTTGGAAAATACCCTACCAGGTAGGCTCTCTTACTCTGCTTTTATTCCCTTATGTCCCTAACAGCTGCTACCCCAACACCAGAGCCTGTGCCATGGTGTCAGAAAGGTGCCTCCCATCCGCCGTAGCAAACAGCAAGAGCGAGACCAGGGCTTGTGGCAGGCACTCCTGAGGCCAAAGCAAGCTCTTGCTGGCGGTGCCTTCTCTGGCAACTACAGTTTCCTTTCTGTGTTCAGACTCAATTCATCTAGACCGTCTGTAGGAAGAAGGAGAGGTTCCTACAAGAGCAGGCATAGGGGTTTTCCAACAGCTAAGCTGACCATCTGCCCCAGGCTGAGAAGCTGCAGGGAACGCACAGGATAAGGAAACCCTTGGGGACTGATGTCAGAGGCTGAGCTGGTGTGCATGGGGAATCTCCATGGCCAGTGAACATTTCTGGCTGTAGGAGCTGGAGATGTGGCCATGATGTTTGTCCCACAGCAAGATTCCTTTTGGTTGCAGCATTTGCCACAGCCTTTTCATGTAACATAGGGCTTCCGTGAAGCATCACTTCCCTGACCTTGGGGCTCTGAGTAGTTTGGAGGAGTGGAAGTCTGCATTACTCTGATGTGTTGGGCTGACAGTGTCTTCAGCTATATGAAGGGTTGCACAGGGCTTTTTCCCCTACTGAAGCAACTTTTCTGACAGAAGACAAAACAGCAGGAACTGCAACTTCGAGAATAAATAAAGGAACGGCAGTGGTGGCAGCTAAAGGGGAAGCATGAGCAGTGTGGTGCACAGACACTGGAGACTCCCCAGCCCTGCCAGCTGTCTGGGGCTGCAGTGGCCCATGCAGCCTGACCTCGACGGCCACTGCCAAAGTATGAGAAGACAAAACAGAAAGCTCCTGATACAACAATATTTTTGCTGTGTTTTTTAACTTGAGTGGGGACTGCGTGCAGCAGCCTTTTCACAAATTGGTGATGCCACATGGCTCTTCCCTCCTGTAGCTTACAGTCCTGAATGGGTGCACGGACCCAAACTGGCTGTAGGCTGGAGCACCAGAGATACCCACAACCAGTTGTCTCTGTCTTGCTGTAAGGTATTTCTTTCCCACAGGAGATCCCACCGGAGTATGGAGAGATATCGCTAGCCCTGGTATTAGGGACCAGCTAAAACTGAACTGGAGGGACACTGCAGGGCAGCAGTCAGGGCTGCTGGAGAAGGAAGCTCTGGGGTGGATTTTGCATAGGTTCTCACCAAACAGATTTGAGACCGTCTTGCTCCTCAGCTCCCACCCAGCACCTTGGGAACATCCTGAGGCCCTGGGAGGGATTGCCTGGTGCCTGCTGTCCTGTTCCTGGCTATGAGACCCCCTGGGTCATGCATCCCCCTCAGACATTTAACCACGGACCTTTTTACACAAGCTGGCTGGCTCTCCTCTCACAGCAAGCCTGCTCCACAGCCCCAGTGCCCCAGCAGCAAACTCACATGAGCCCAAGGGGGTAAATGCTGCTGTCGTATGGCTGGACTCTTTGTAAGGTGACACAATCCTCTTTTCCCCTGGCCATGTCCTCACTGGGTTGTTTGTATGTAGCAAACATATCGCTTCCACAACCTTGCTTTACCACACTGAGCCCTTGCACTGCTCATCTTGCCACCTTGCATCGTCTCTACACCTCTTCCTCTTCGAGTTAAGCACTTTCAAGTATAGATGACCTTTAATTTCTGTGTTCCTATTTTACCACCTGTTGCTGGTTTACCACATTTTCTTTGTTTCTTTGTAGGCGAACTACAAAGGGCTGTGTGTTGGCTTAGTAGAAAATCCAGGTTTGCCTGCATGGCCCCTGCGTAACTCAGAGTGGGGTGTTTGCTACTCACAGACTGAAAAAGTGTCAGGACGGATACAAGCCTAGCTTATAGCTCATATGAAGAAAAATGGAAATCTGTACCTCTCCTTCTCTCTCCACCAGATATCTTCCTCTGAGCTTTCAAGGGAAGTTCAGCACACCTGCATCTTGCAGCACCCCACATCTGTGAACACGCTGGTACCTATTTATTTCTACTGCCCTTCAGCCCAGCAGGGCTCTGCCTGCCCCATGCTCCTCTTGGGTTACCTGCAGGAGAGCCAGTAGGGCTCAGCATGGGGAGAATAATAAAATCTGTCTGTGGTTCTTCCCTGTCCCCCAATGCAGACATCTCCTATTAGTTTTCATCATCATAATTATCACTATTTCAGCCAACATCGTAATTATGGTCTTTTCAGTTCCCAAGCCCACCCCTGTGGGTTTTCCCTCTCACCCCCCCCTCATACCTGCCAGTCAGAAACAGCACCTTTCCTAAACCCATCTCCACTCCATTCCTTTCACTGCTTTTGACAAATGATATCCTCTGCTTTCTTTCAGGAATGCTCTTTCTCTGCTGAGAAAAACTCAGGTTCTGGCTGTGTGTTAGGAACACCAACCACCCCAGAAGCAGTGCAGGCACATAAACCCTTCTGAAAGCCAGGTAGGGCCAGAGGCTCACACATGCATATCACTTCCCAAAACACCACGGAGCATCAGACTCCATAATTCTACTGTTTTCCTCCAGAACACTGGCACCACCACAATTGTTTCCTTGAACTCCTTATTACCAAGCTGTTATCCATATGCCTTGGCCTGCCCAAAGTGCAGCAGCCAGCCCAGCCATCCTCCAGCCATAACAGTCACCAGGCCTGCTCACTTCTCTCTTAGCTTTTGTTCTCTTGAAAACTCAGGTTCTGGCTGGCCTTTCAGGTTGTCTCCATTTTCTTGCTTGCTCCAACTTTCTCCGACACACTCAGCATTTCCTTGATATTTCCCTACTGCTCCTTCCAGCTTTGTGCCTCCCTCTGCCTGATTGTGCAGAATTGTCGCTGGTGAATGTACATAGCTGGGAGATTTCCCAATTAAAAAATAGGCATTTTGAATGAACTGAAGTCTTTTTGTGAGATCATAATTTGTGTAGCAGAAAATAACTCAAGAAAAAATACAAGATTTTTTTCAATTTTAGAATATGCACTAATGTTTTAAAATGCAGAAATGTTTTACTCTTTTATTGGTTTCATGTCAAACTATTGTTTTAGGGTTTTTTTTGTATGTGTTAATAACTTATTAACCAAACTAATGCAAAAAAGCATATGATGGAAGAGGAGGCATCATTAATTTACTAATGTTTTGTTCCTAAGAAATAATGAAAGCTGACCTTACTGATTTCTAAACAAATATAAATAAACCTAAATAGAATAAAGCTACATTATGTCATACAGTGTGTCTGTAACACCAGGACATACTACAGACATATTATTAATCATATAATTAGTATCTAGAGAAAACAATAAAATAAAGTTCTGTTGCAACAATATTTAAAAATTAGTCCTGAAAAAAAGAATAAACAGGATAAGAGGAGCTAGTCTCTCTTGCGTAACAAGACCAACTGGGTACTTGGAGGCAGGGTGATGCCCTGGTCACTGAGAGCATTTTGAAGACCTCATGGGACAGGTCTGTTTTTTCTGACTGTGCTACTGACTAGTGTCAGGTCCTTCATTACACTACTCCTCTTTCCCCCCAGCCTATTTCCTCACTTTTCCTTTCTGCCTGCAGTATTCAGCTTTTCTTCTCTTTGAGACTCACTTTCACTACTCACTTGCACAACAACCAGCAGCTTGTAAAGGTGCTTTGGGTTGGAGCTGCAATCAAAGAACATGTGAATAACTTCAGTAAAAGTTGTGTTTTGGATCTGCCCCATCCTTGTTTGGGGCTCTTGAGTGGACCTCTGGCATTCCCCATGCTCTTAAAATCAGGAAAATTGTGCCTGTTGAGATTAATGGATAAAAAGCATATCATTTGTCTGACTTATAAAACACCACAATTTACAGTATTCCACTAAACATAAGTAACTTAAAGCAATTGAATAAAATAAAAAATTTCAAGCCTGTCTTTGTTTCAATATTTTGCCCTTTTCCATTCTCAATCACTAAAATAAAGTTGAAAAACCCCAAGGTAGCAAAGAAACTGAAATATTGCCACTAAATAAGAACTGCTTAAAGAATTATGGCAAAGTGGTATCAGTAGCTGTGAGTTCTTATTTTGCTCAAAAAGCAAATACATTTTTAGTGGGGAGGGACATAGACTGCAGTATACGAGTTGTTATTAGCTAAAGAAAATGAAAAACTAAAATAATGCGACCTGGAAATTACATATCAACTTCTGTGAAAAGCTGCAAATTTATTAGGGTGTCCCCTGTGATGTAGATATCTGAACATTTAAATTTTTCACTTAAATCAGGGGTGGCTGTGAAGAAGGAGTGGTTAGCAAACACATTAAAAGGACTGCTACCCATTACTGTGTTAAAAAAGAGGTGTGTTGATACTTGTTTCACAGAAGGTGCTTGATAGCCTTTTCACTCTTTTCCTGTTTACCACAGATACAAAATCTTCTCTTTGCCACCAAGCCTGTTCTGTGCCTGGCAGCTGCCCATTCGACACCCGCATATCACCAAATCTCGGCTCTCTGCACAAGTGAAGTGAAGGTGAAGTAAACCTCCTGGAGACCCCTGAGCCTGAGCAACAGGGGACAAGGAGAAGGGGACCAAGGCCATCTGAGAGTAGAGGCTTCTTGCTGCCAAAGGTAAAGTCCATCCATATTCAATGTGCAATTCATGGGCTCGCTGTGGCAACCAGGGGACCTGCAGCAGCTACCTCTCCCTTGATACCCTCCGTAAAACTGCTTTTCCAGTTAGACTGTTCTGCTGAGTGATGTGGAGAGGGGAGAAAATGGAAAATGCTGTGCCCTGGTTGGGAGCTGTTGAAGGTATTAACGGTGTGAGGGTCTGAAGCTGAACATCTCTGGTCTCTGTTCAGCCCAGGAAAAACACTTGAATTTTGCCGGAAGTAGATGCTTTATATCTATAAATCTAGATTTATATATCTCTACATATCTATCTACATACATATAGATCTATATATCTGTAACACAGCATTAATTATTTTTGGAATATTTTTTTAGTTTTGATAGTTGAATCTACAAACTGCTTTTAAGAGGTCCTTGACAGGCAATCGAGAAACATGAGCCAGTGCTGTATCACTTAGTCGCAGCGTGTGAGTTTCACACATCAAAAGCATTAGCAGGAAATTTTTTCTACCTGTTGCTTGTTGCTGCAAGAAGAGCCATTAGCTAGTGACTCAATAACTCAATATTTAAAGGTTTATGCCTTATAAAAAGTTAAAATTAATAATGCAGATGTCCTAGCTACAGCTAAGAGCTAAATACAGTAGAGAATTACACTATCGATGCAGCACGGCTTTCCTCTCATTTTTTGTTATTTCAGAACGAGGAATTCTGTGGGGTTGAATGCTGTATTTGTAACAGTTTTCTCTGCATTGCACATACCAATTGAAACAGTGCCCCAAGAAAAGCTGAGGCAGGTCAGTGAGGCATGAGCAGCATCCATATGTGGAGCAGAGGACGGACACTGACACTCCTCTGGGCTGTACATACAGATCATTCTGTTCCCCCCACAAGTGGCACAGCCAGGCAAGAAGCGGTGAATTGTGAGTCCTTCCTATCAATACAAAAAGTTTTCACTGTTCTCTCTCTTTTTGTATCCCCAGGCAGTAATCTTTAGTTCAGGAGAGCACATCCTCCACTTCTATAGAATTAATCACTTTCTTTTATATTATTGCTTCATCTTAACAGCAGCGATTATCACAAATTATTGTTCCCTCCTGGAAACTCTGTCCTTGAAGCCCTTTCAAGATGTGGTCAACCTGTAAGCAGGTGCAACGTAGGTGCAGCAGAGCATAAACTTTCAAATCTCTTAGCAGTGAAAAACCAAACCCTTTTGAAAGAATCATTACCTCTTAAAATGTGAACACTCAAGTCTGGAAACCCAATCCGCTTTTATAGTGGTCATGAACTGACATCTGAAACAGTAAAAAAGTTGGGTAAAGCACTGACTCACTCTTGGAGAACATGTCAGATTATTTTACTATTTTGAGGCTGCCTTCATTTCAATTCTTCAGAAAACAGAGAGAGGAAACACTCCCGCTAATGTTTTGGTTTTCTCTACACTAGAAAACTGAAGTTGGACAGAACAGGCAGGAGCACTAAACTGTTGTGTTGTAGGAAAGGGCACAGCCAAGCTGCTCACCACCTGCCCTGGAGCTCAGTGGCAGCCCAGATCTTGGCACTGCAAGTGTTGCTGTGCAGCCCTGTGAACTCCTTGCTGCTTCAGGGTTTTTTGTATGCAATCCTGGACCCATCCATGGAGAAGTAGCTTGATGTCTCTGCACTCCGTGCCAGTACCTAGCCCTGATCAGCTCTGCTAAAAATGAGGTTATGCTGCTGGGTGACAGCTTCTTCAGGCAAAACACTTTTATGCTACAGGCAAAAATCTTCCCCACCCCAGGGAGCACAAGAAAATTGAGATCCTTAGATCAGATGAAGGATTTGTATTTTTTTATCATTACGACTATTCAGAGAGCTGAATTTTTCCCTGTCATTGAAATGATGAGGGGCTGGTTTACTGGCACTAAAGTAGTTTCAGGAAAACAGAGAGCATCCCAGTGCTCACACTTACACACGGATAGGAACAATCGGCAGGCTGCAGGGCAGCCCTTTGGGTGGTACAGCTCTTCCTGTCCAGCCAGTCAGACCAAGACTGCATTTTGTAGTCCCACCTCTGCCTGGAGGCTGACCCACAGGCTCAACACAGCACAGACAGAGGCAGAAGCCACCATGGGAGTGCTGTGCCAGGACAGCCAGACATTTTTAAGCCTTTCTCTTTCCTGCACAGGTACCTGAGATGAATCCCACCAGCCAGTTCCTTGGCACAACAGAATATGACTATGGATACGAGGAAAACACTGCTCCGTGCAACGAAGGAAACAACTTTCTCAGGTTTAAATCCCTCTTTCTGCCAATTCTTTACTGCCTCGTGTTTGTCTTCTGCCTCCTGGGAAACTCCTTGGTCCTCTGGGTTCTCCTGACCAGGAAAAGGCTGACAACAATGACTGACATCTGCCTGTTGAACCTCGCAGCCTCTGATCTCCTCTTTGTTGTGCCTCTCCCTTTCCAAGCCCACTATGCTTCAGACCAGTGGGTTTTTGGCAATGCCATGTGCAAGATAATGGCTGGCATTTACTACACAGGTTTTTATAGCAGTATTTTCTTTATAACCCTCATGAGCGTAGACAGGTACATAGCAATTGTCCATGCTGTCTATGCCATAAGGATACGGACAGCCACTTGTGGCATAATTATCAGTTTGATCCTGTGGCTGGTAGCAGGTTTGGCTTCTGTACCCAACATCATGTTCAGCCAGGAGCTGGAGATCGAGCAGGCTTTGCAGTGTGTCCCCACATACCCTCCAGGTGACAATACCTGGAAGGTTGCTTCTCAGTTTGGAGCCAATATCTTGGGCCTCTTGATTCCCTTCAGCATCCTCGTTTGCTGCTACACTCAGATACTGAAAAACCTGCAAAAATGCAAAAACCGGAACAAGGTCAAGGCGATCAAGATGATCTTCATCATCGTCATTGTTTTCTTCCTCTTTTGGACTCCCTTCAACATCGCACTGTTCCTCGACTCTCTGCAGAGCCTGCACATCATCAATGACTGCGAGGCAAGCTCCCAGATAGCTCTGGCCCTGCAGCTGACAGAAACCATCTCCTTCATCCACTGCTGCCTGAACCCCATCATCTACGCCTTCGCTGGTGTGACATTCAAGGCCCACCTTAAAGGACTCCTTCAGTCCTGTGGCCGTGTCCTCTCCAGCCCTGCCAGAGGTGCCGGGGCTGGGCAGTCATTTTCGGCACCCACCCAGCTCTCTGGCTGGTCTGACAGTGCGGGGGTCCTGTGAGCCCACCTGAGCCTCCTTCTGCCGGTGTGAGGGGCTGGCCAGAGATCTGCTGTGGTCCTGGAGGCTGTACCCTGTGTGCAGCATCCCCTGGCAGATGCAGTGCCTGTGCCTCCTGTTGGGATACGCTGTGAACTGCCACAGAAGAGGCGACATTGGTTTCCCAAGAGAACCGGTGCATTTGTAAAATGGTGACCATACGTTGCCACAGAATAATTTTTAGTTAAGTTTTAGAGCTCCTCTAATACACTTCAGCAAGCAGGCTGCTTCCTCTAGTATCTATTTTCTCCTCTGACAAAAGCATCGCTTCTGCCTCACTCCCAAGTATGCTCTGCCTTGTGGAAGCTGAATCCCTGCATCCCTGAGACATGTGTGCGACACCTCGCTGGAAAGAGGGGAAGTGGACAGGCATGGGACTGCTTCACTTTGGAAAGAGAGAATCACCTCAGCCACTGTCACCATTTCCCCTTCGCCTCAGCTTCCAGATGAAAATGCCCCTCAGGACCCTGTTTGTTGTGGGATGGTCCCAGGAGTGCAGCCCTGGAATTCTTTGAACTGCTGCTGCCTGGAGTAGTGGTAGTGATGCCTCCAAAAATAACAAAGCAATGGCTCTAGGTGTCCCCTATACTGGTCACTCATGGAGGTTCCTATACTTGAAAACGTTGTCCTCGGAGCAGGTGCGGGGTCTGCATCACCCTGGAGCTGTGGGACCTCCAACTTGGTGCCTCCAGCGCTCGCTGCTAAATGTAACCATCACAAAATGGCCTGTAGCAAAAGTAGGCTCTGTCTCTTTCCCCAAATGTCTTTATTTTCTGCCATTTTAAAAATGCTTTCTTTGAATAAACATTAGCTACACCTTTTTTGTCTTGGTTCTTGAAAGTCTGTCTAATGACTCACAAGCCTTGATTAGGATAAGGAAACTTTGGTTTTGCTTATTTTTGAGTGGGTATCACGTAAAATATATCTGATGGAATTGAGAGGCACCCTGAAGCTCTTCAGAAAAATAAGTCTTATCTCCAGTTTCCTGCTGAGGAAGCTTTGCTCTCCAAATCCCAGTAAAAATTCACAGGGAAAAAATAACATTTATATTGAGGTACTATTACTGCAAACACATTTTTAAAAGTTAATCAAGAGAACATGTGAAATCAAGGAAAACACAACCTAGATATTGTCGAAGATTTTATTTTTTAGTGTAATAAAAATTTTAAATATTTTCCTAATTCTACCTTTCCCTCTGAAAATATAATTGCATGTTTTTATACTTTTTAAAAATTTAAAAAAAATATTTTAACCTCAGTGCCAAAGTATTATTGTAAGAACAACCAGAACAGAGACACAAATACATCCAGCATCACCCCAAGCACTTGTACACAGCAGAGCACCCAGGAGCATTGTGCCTCTTCTCTAAATACGAAATTTGATTTTTAATGGGTTGAACCACAAGACTTTACGCTACTCTTATATGTGATGGAAAGAATCTATGGAGACACTACGCAATGTTCAAAAATTTTTGCATTTGCAAGCACTGAAAGAGTTCTGGATAAGAGCACTACATTCACTATCCTATTCATCATAGAATAATAATAATGAGCTGGTAGCACCATTTCTTCAATTATACATTTTTTTTAGGCAGAAACTTGTCAATGACAATCTACTTTTCTCTGCAGGTGTAATAATCTTGGAATAAAGCAGGTAGCAGATGCACTGTTTCCTCAGTTTCGAGGGTTCTGACACACAGTAAAACTGGTAAAAAGAAATTTTGCAGTCTACTCATAACAAGATCAGTTAGTTTTCATGTGCTGAGGTGCTGTCAGCTGCAAATACCACTGAAAAAGCACCAAGGAACATTCTGATTTGATGCCACCTGGATTTCCTGGGGCTGGGTGTGATACTGTGAATATATATGCCAAAATATATAGCTCAATTTTGTTCCACTGAATTAGTGGAAAGGTGATCACTACTCAGAAGAGGATGGAATAAGGAAATTATTGCTGTTTGTAGAACAGATCTTTTAATGAGATGTTGCACATCTGAAGCAACTTTTGTTTCTCCAGAGACCAAGCTGTACTGAAACCACTGGTATCATATTGCCAGTTAAACTACTAAGTGCCACTTTTCACATTTAGTAACATTTCCCTACCTAGTTCTGAAGTGTGTGTGTTCTGAAGGGCTTGAACTTTCTAGCTATTGATTTTCATCCAACATGCTTCACAGTACTCCACTTTTCTGGTTCATGTTTCTCTGTCCTTTTGTAGCATGATGCCTGTGACACTGTGACCTTGTCCAGGTCTGACCTTACTCTACTCCAAGGCCTCTTGGCCATGTGCAACAAAAGATCCAAACACGCACATCCTCAAAAACACCTCCCAGACCTTTAAAATAAATAAAGTATACTAATACTGTGCAAAGCACTGCAAAGGAGCACTGAGAGTTAGAAAAGAAAAATAATAATGTATATTGTGGTGCTGTTGGTGATTCCTTATGGCTTTTCTCCAGCCTATGATTGCCAAGTTCAGAGCTTTCACAGTGTTCCTCAGTTCTACTGACTTATCATGGGACAGCCCAAAATTAAGAAGGTGTGAGACTGAATTTTAGATGTCCTCCATTTGGACCACCCCCCAGGCTAGGGTCATGAGAAATCTGATTTGATGAGGGCTTCTGGGAGCTTAAAAATATGAACTTGAAAGATCATTCTACAGGAAGAAAAGGTCCTGAAACTGAAGTTCTGCCTACTCAGGAGCAGTACTGGGAGGCTGTGCATACTCTGGCTCTATGTCATTGACTCCATGAAGCTCCCCACCTTCTGTAAGGAAAAGCACCTGGTATGAGAGCACGGAGAAGTGCTGGCTTGTTCTGGATTTGCCCTTGGCATCTAGCAGGTGTAGAGGTCTGTGATCTAGCTAAGGGACTATGCCTTCCTAATGGGAATAGCTGACAGAAGGACAAGGAAAACAACCCACAGAAGCTATAGAAAACATCTACTCTTCCTTGTTTCTTCCACTTCTGAGGGGGAAAACCAGATGTCGATTTCTGACTAAGTACTGGAGTTTCACTTATCCAACCCTTTTCAAGATCTCTCACTAGCTCTCATTTAATGTGCTTAAGCAGTATGACAAGTGAGAATCAACCCATAGAAACCATGTGTTGAAACAATGACAGAAATCCTGCAATACTTCAGGATGATACAGCTTTGAGAAAAAAATCACAATAAACTTCCTCTTATAATACTAAATTACCCTATCTAATCTTAGTGAGTTTGGGACACCATGAGTATATGCCTCCAAAGAGCTGGAAAATTTCTTTACAGTCCTACCAGGTGTTCTTTACTGCCCATTAGATACTGAGGGCAGTGGTTTCCAGGCAACCCATCACTGCCAGCCCCAGGCACATTTATGGTATCATCACACAGACAGTCTGCTTCCGAGACACAAAGCTGTGAGGTCAGAAAACCATCCTGTGCTCAGGATAAACAGCAGCTGGGAGCTGTGACTATCAGCTCATAGGGCTGCTGGTTCTGGACCTAGCTCAGATGTACTTGTAAATGTACAGTATGAACACATTTCTCCACTTATTACAACCTGTGCACCAAAATGTTCTTAGGACTGGCTGTTGGAGAGTCCTTCAGGTTCTCCAGCAGTCCAGGAACATGGATACGAGTAGTCAGTTACAGCAGGGGCATGGGAGACACGAAGACCCCTCAAAGTTTGGAGATCAGATGGAATATTTGTGACAAAACCAAGCACAGGTTCTCTAAAAAGAATATGGAGAAAAGTATCAATAACAGCTGTTGTATGGTAGAAGATGGAATTGTAGGGTGGAAGATCATCTCATCTCTTGGCAGAAGGTGGAAACATGAAGTTATGCCTGGGCACTGCTCTTAATTCCAGGAGCTGCTTTAGTCCCCTCCAACTTAGAATTTCAACCCACTCTAACGTATTTTTGATCTTTCAGTTTCCTTGCCTCTTTTTCCTTTCTCTGGATCACTTCCCTTAGCACAGACTTCCCAATCCTAAGGACTACTTCCTCTGTTTTAGGAGTCTCTAGAACCTTGGTGTCTTTTCCAGTGTAAACATCCTGGAGAATATCTGTTCCTTTGTCCCTAATCCTTTCCTTACAGCACAGCTCTTTACTTCTCCACATCAACCTGTCAGGTTGTTGGCTCTCAAAAGCTGGGGCTGAAAAAAGTTGCCCTGTGTGGAAGGCTGGTGAGGGAAATAGAAGCTGGTGAATTCTTCTAGCCTATCTCTAGCTCAACATGATGAAAATTTCTCGAAATAAATTACTGTACCTTCTTGGCATTGTCTTGTGAAATATTCACTGAAAATTACCTCTTGTTACAGGGGAATCTGATAAAGGGGAGATTTCTGTAACCTTGTGAATGGAGACTCTGTTTCCCAAGTGTCTTCTGTAGCCTTGTGACCCAGTAACATGGAGTCGGTGTTGTTACTGCCGGGTCGCTGGCTGTGTGCTGAGTGTGCAAGGCCTCAGGCTGATGTTTGCCAGCCTGGCTTTGTCTGAACCCATTGTGACCTGCCCAAAGCTTTGTTTTCGCTTGTTTAAGCTGTAACAGCAGTTCTTCTGAGTAGGTGGCTATATTTAATTTGTCCTACTTTTGCTTACCTTTTGGGGCACAGCCACAGTTTTTGTACAGATAGTAGTAAAAAGCAGCTATTCTTTCTAACGTGATGCTGCAACACAGAGAAATACAGTCTGAGTATGACAGCAGAGGCCTTGAGAAGTAGGGAAAGAGCAAGAGGTGTAGAGGGACCATTTCCTGAGGGACTGGCTGGCTGGAAAAATGTAACTATTGTTTTGGATGACATAGTAGTAGTAGTAGTAGTAGTAGTAGTATCATATTTTATTGTTGTTGTTTCTGCTCAGAAATATTCATGTCTTCGTTATTTTTTCCTCTTGTCTTCCTTTTTTTTTCCTGAGATATTTAGATCCGGACTAAAATGATTGTGGGATTACTGTGCTAAAAAGTTCAGTTACACTAAAAATAAATGACTTGGTTTCTGTGTGACGTGTTTCGTTTCTGCCCACCGTGAACATTACATTTGCCCTACAGGTGAGGTCAACCAGGGAGCATTGGACATCTTGGTAGACAGACTGGGTTGTGGCATTGCAAATTTATGAGATACAGCAGCCTTTTGAGGAAACCCAAAACAGGTGTGAGAGAGTGAGTGTTCCTCACCCACAGATTCCACAGGTGTGTGCATGATAATCAGTTTAAAGCCAGGTTCTGTCACACGTTTGAGATCCACCACTGAATTCAGTGAGGCAGGACACAGTACTCATTGGGAATTTCCTTAATATTTCCCAGGGTTTGACATCAGAGTTAAAAAGATCCAGGTAAGAAGTATGTATTACCTCCTTCTCTTACTTAAGCTCAAGTTGTAAAGAAGGATACTTTTAATAGCCAAAATCAATGACATTTCTCATTTGTGGCTGTGCACTGTAACTATTTGTAGTCCTTACACTAGAATCTTGGTTACAGTGAAACACCTCACACCATCTTCTGCCTCATACCTTGTGTCAGTTTTGCTCTTCCTAATTAGAAATACATTATAACCAAAATACATTATC
Organism: Gymnorhina tibicen; assembly: GCA_013399875.1. NCBI lineage: Eukaryota > Metazoa > Chordata > Aves > Passeriformes > Artamidae > Gymnorhina > Gymnorhina tibicen. Next base: position 4,295,600 of record VXAZ01007128.1, on the reverse strand, counting down.
CAGTGCAAACCCCAAATGCATTAATAAATCAACCCAGAAGCGAGATACAAAACTTTCTGTGGTTTGCAATTTCTGCTGAAATTACCTCATAACACCACTAAGTTATGAAATGTGCCTAACTTTAACTTTCTTTAAGAACCTGAAAATTTCAGAGGTCTGCTCACCACTCTGATGGCCCTTGGATGACTTCTGTGCCCAAATGCTTTCTCTCTCTCTCTCTCTCTCTCTCTCTCTCTGTCAGCAGTTCCTTTCCTTCTCTTGACCTGGAGAAGATAATCAGGTGTCCTCTCCTCATCCATCCCAGTGCACTCCAGTGTCAGCTGGTCAGTCTGTCTCTCCCCCTAGTGGGTCATCCTGTTCTCTTCTTTCACATTGATTCTCAAGCTAGCTGACGAACTGTTTTCACTTGTCACAGCTTTCTGACACAGCTTCTCCAGGTTGTGGCTGATGTCCAGAGCCTTCGGCCCTAATTTTTTTAAGCTTCCTTCTCAGGCAGAGAAAATGTTAGGTTATACCTCAGGAGAGACTCCCTGATTTCAGGTTAAGAAATCACAGGCTTGGGGGGCTTAGACTTCCCTGACAGTGAAATGTGTAGAGGGAGGGAAGATGGAAGTGCCAGTGGTGAGCACTGTGTAAGCGTTTCATGCATTTAACGTATGAACAACTAGGAGACAAGAAACGGTCCCTGGACAGTGTGAAAAACAGTAATAGACAGTGAACTTCTCCAATATCCAGTACTATTGAAAACATAGTGTGACTTGACAAAGTCTTGTAAAACAGAGCACCAGTGTACAAGGTTAACTCCCCAAACAAACACACCAGTGATAGTTGGCTTTTGAGATTTCAGGTGAAACCAAGTGCACTTTAGGCAATGGAATTACTCTTTTTTTTGCTAAGATTCATGTAAGTTTTTATGTGGGCCTTTATCTCAGCATATCTTAGTACAACGTAGGCAGAAGTAGCAGCTTTCCTTTGAATTCTCTTCCTCATACAGCTTTTTAGTTGAAGTTATTTTTATCACTTACTGGAGGCTTGATTTCATCTTAACAGTTACACAATCTTTCCAAGAAGCTAGTTTTCATGTGCTAAATGTAAAACCACTCCTGCGAGGTGATCGGAGTGCTTCACAAACACAGATGGGCTTGGCTTGCCATCGCTCTTGCTGACACTGATAGTGTTTTGCATAGTGGCAAAAACAACCTATCCACAACCATTCAAGTGACAGAGCAGGTGTAAAATGTCTCCCTTGTGACAAAGCTGTAAGCTAGCTCTTCCATTCCCATTACGAGACAGCAATTAAGGCAGTACTGCCTTAAAACAAAGAAAAATAGAGAAAGAGGACGCAATAAAGTTTACTGTACCACAGTACAGAAAATACTACTGTCATCCTCTTTTGCTGAGGATGGAGAGGAATTTGAAGTCTGTAGTACCACAGACTCTGTGTGTGGTTAGTTTGCTGTGGACTGTGAAAAAAGTTTTGATGACTTATCTGAGGCCCTGTGTTTTCTTTTATTCTCTCCAGAGAAGTTATGAAGGAAGTGGTGTCTCCACCCCACAAATAAAACTTGTCAGAAGATGACTAAGATCAGATTCATTATGTGTGCAAGTTGGTGTAGTGTGGCTACCAAGCTGGCCTCAGGCTGCTGGACTCTCCAGGGGGAGTTGTCTCAAAAATATAGCAGGGTCTCCCAGGCAGGTGCACAGGAGTGCAAGGCCAGTCTCTCAGAAGGCTGAAGACTATTTGGAGCCATTTGAGTCTTTTGGGTTCAGTTTCACTGAGCAGTCCTGCAGATACCTGAGAAGAAAACTCAGGGAAGACTTGCATTTCAGAGGTGCCAAGTCCTGTGCCACAAGTACTACTGGAATCTGCAATCTTATCACAGGACAGGCACAAGTTTCATCAAGGGAGTTAGACACTTAGAGCTGATTCTATCTTACCCACCCCAAAGTGACTAATTCAAGCACATAAAATTAAGCAGCTTCCCTTTCTACTTACACTAAGATTTTCATAGTTAGCCTCTGCTGTTGTGTTCCTCATGTTCCAAGACTCAATGTGTCGATCAAGAACCAGCAGCTACAACAGATGAGAACCCTGCCCCAGCATAGCACTTTGGTTTGGAGAAAGACAGTTTACAAACCAGGTTCCACAAATTAGTGGATGCTTGCAAAATGGTCATAATTGTATTGCTTCATCTCATAAATGTGGTAAGAAGGCAAATACGGTAATATCTGTGAAGGACTGAGATATTAGCCTGACAGAACTAGAGACACGGTCACGAGGGAAAAGCAAAATTCCACAATCCGACAAGAGCCTGGGCCGTGTACATTAAATAGGGCCTGGTCCTGCACTGTAGTGAAGTGCAGTAAAGAGAACCCCAAATAACCAGGCCCTCAGCTGGGAGGGTGCCTTCTGCAAACTGAACCAAGCATTGTGACTGTGCACTGAGCATCATGATGTTTGTACAGAGAGGTTAACATAAAGGGCAGATTGCTTTGGTATGTCCTTGTGTAGCTCTTCTGTGAATAATACATAAAATCTTAAGAATAGGTAGGACTCCCGGTTTATGTACATCTCCGTTGTCAAGTCTTACTCCTCCAAAGGCTCTGTGAAGTGCCCTAAAACTGTGAGGAAGTACTGTGACACCTGAGCAGCTAATAAGGCGACTTGCATAAGCCATCCACAGAAACTGTTTTACTTTTATGTATCTTCTTCCTACCCCTCCTAAAACACAGTTTTAGAACACCTGCAAGGGTATGAGGATGTTGGGGAAGAGGAAGACAGGCTTTGCAGCCTTACTTCTGTGCCATGATAGGTAGCGCATGCAGATTTCATGGGCATGAGCAGAGTACAGTCTTCATAGTGCCATAACAGATCTGTTCCTGCTTCTGGGTGCATCGACACCTGGACCGGTCTTTTAGATCTACTTTAGATCTATTCCTCTTCAGCAATGGAAGTAGGCAGCATTATCAGGCTTACCTGCTAAAAATCACCTCAGCCCCAAAGAACAGCAAAACAAAAATATTTGGCTTGATGTTTTTCCAAAATAAATGATTTCTTGTCACCAAAAACCCTGAAGACTTCATTCGGGTTACCTGAAACAGTTTTATCAATGCACAGGTTGGCTGTCTACCCTGAACTCACTGCCTAGGCTGTTTAGGTCATTAAAGAGAGCTCCCTCCACAAAGTGATTAATTCCAGCCTAAGGTGGAGTAACTTAAAACCGTTTGCCACCCTCTGCAAATACCTACCTCTGTCCCTTGACTAGAGAGGGAGCCCTTAGTTTAGCTAGCCAACTACCAGCTAAGGGTGGGCGAGATGATTCCTACAGCCTACAACTTCCAGTTCGAAGGAGTTGGGAAAGAATTACCTACTAACAGACCTTGCAAGGGCCTGCTTTGTTCTCCTCCTTGTGCTCGACCAAAGTTGCCACATGCCTGCCCCTGTAAGCTTGAAGACAGTCAGCAAAATATTTGATGAGGGCTGTTGTGGGTGAGGGTGCTCAAGAGGAGTCCGCAGCACAGGTCTCATAAGTTGTTTATTGAACTCCTCTTTTAACACAAAAGATCTTCTTCATTCAATGTCATCATAAAAGGGCAGGCCGAAGCACACCGGAGCAGCAGGAAAACAACTCCCTCAGTATGCACTTTCCCTCATGCTGTCCTGCTTTGCCTGAAATTCTTGAACAGGCTTTGACTCAGGGACTGAACTCAGCATTTCTCCTTCCATGGGAAGCTTAGAACATGAGATGAACTGCAAGGCAATCACTTATCTTTGCTTTGGTCTTACTGGCATACAGCTGAAGACCAGTCATTTCTATTTAAGTAATCTGGTTGGTAATTTTACCAATATTTTTGCCGTCATTGAACTGTCTCCAGCTATCTCTTCCCCTCCACAGGAAGAGATATTTCTTCAAGAAAGAAGGAAAATTATTTCAGTATGTAAAGTGTATCCCCACAGGCTGACTTCAGTGTGCACATAACATTGTCCTATTGTCACAAAAACTAGTTCCCTCTTACATTCAGCAGCTAATGGAGTAATAGAAACACATCATGGTTTGATTCCCCTGCTTTAGTTCTCTCAGTGGTACTCTTGTGACAGCTGGTAGGAAGCCCCAGATGAAGTAAGATGGTTTTGTTGCAGAAATTCTTCATTCTTTTTTGATTCTTCCCTTTGGTCAAGCAGTACTTCCCTTTTTATAGAATTTCAATGGATTAGCATGGTGAAGTTGATGTTCTCTTTTCTTACTGTTCATTCTGATTTTGTATGGAGATGGAGAACCTAATATTACATGGCAAGAAATCTTCTCCTGGCAATGTCTCTGCCTTTGGAAGGCTTTTCTCCCACTGCTTCCTCTGCTTCTATCTCCTAGGCAGTTATATGGATTAGTTAATATTTATAAAGCCCATTAAACCCATACAGGAAAGATACTATGAGTAAAATCATAAAAATTAAGTCTGAGAGAGCTCTCAGAAATCATCTAGTCCTTTCCCGATCACTTCTCATGGGCCATGCTTTCTAGACCAATGAACACAATTTCTCTGCCCCGGATTTCTTCAGAGTCCCAACATGGCTGCAAAATGCCCAAAAGGCATTTTCAGGGGGTTCTGCCCTTTGTAACAGGCTCTATCCTCTATAAGATGATAATAATTCAGCTACAATTCAAAATGTAGTCACAGGTGCCTAAAATTAAGTGACTAATATGAAATGTTTATTTTCCTTTGACTATGTCTTCTTTTTTTTTCACCTGTATTTTAATCTTGCTCAAAACTTTTTGAAGCAGCTTCAGATTATTTGCATTACAATTTTGGAAGGACATCATTCCTGATTTTTAAAAGTCAGAGCAATTTGGGCTCAAGGAGCCTGAAAACACTGTCCACTTGTCTTCAGTCTAAGCACCCAGATTGGTGGCAGAAAGAATTTAAATTCTTTTCAAACAATATGTGCAAAACTGTGCTTTTTCCCTCAGGTTAGGATACAGTGGTCAGTCAGGAGTCACTCATTCACCACCACAAGGATCCATCAAACCCGTTACACCAAACTTGAAACTGCTGCTTACCCCCCCCCAAGGTTATGAAAATAACACTTAGCTCTTCCAAGGAGGACTTCTCCTGTGATCTTTCCTAGAACTGGTTGGGAGCTTGGTGACTCCAGAAAGACCACGAGCAAGACAGAAGGAAGCCCCAGTTTCAAAAGACAGGGAGAGAAAAGGTCAAGGATTACCTCTGGTACTCCCAGAAGATAACAGCCACAAGGAGACTCTGGACAATGGATTCCAAAGCAGTTTCTCCCATAAGAGCTAAGTCCCTTCTCCAGGCAACACCCTTCTTTTTCATGAGGCTGTGAAAATGAAGTGCTTTAGGCAGGATTTTTGATCCTGCAAGCCAATTCATTTCTTTACCAGGCATAGTAGTTCACAGAAAATGAAACATGCAAACAAGACTTCTGAACTAGCAGCCTGAACACTGAGTAGGGAGAGATGTCCTGAGCGGTAAGAAGAATTTCATATTCAGACAGCAACTCAGAGGGAGATTGTATAGAATGAAAATGTGGCTTGGGTCTCCCTGTTATCCATTGTGTCGCTGTAGGGAAGGTACTTTCTGCTCAGGCTTGAAAGTTTTCCGTGGTTTGCTGTCTATACTTACAGCAAAATCTACACACCCCCCTCCCCTATGTGATTTCAGCCATCACATCCGTCTTCCTATAGCCTTGCTTAGGCACTCTTTCTGAAACAGCTTTATGAGTCTCTTTCATACTCCCTGTAATATGTCTGAGCAGGTTATGTATCCCTGGTTTTCTTGAAACTCCACATAAATTTTTTAGGAAATGAAAAAATCCAGCTGTAATTGTAGCACAAGCCAGTCTTAGAGCTTTTCAAGAACACTGTAGGAAAACACCCTGCAGTCGTAGAGAGAATGGTCAAGAGCTGCTGCCAAAAGAGTACAAATTTGAAAAATGTAGCCTTGCTATAAAATTGAAAAACATTCCATAGGGAGCAGAGAAGTGGACATGTTATTCATCAGTCCTGTGTGATAAATATCTGTGGGACCCAGTGAGATGCATCGCAGAGTCCCGAGGGAATTGGTTGACTATAGTTGCCGAGCCCCTCTCCATGATACTTGAAAAGTCATGGTAGTCAGGTGAAATCCCAGGTGACTGGAAAAAGGGAAACATTGTACCCATCTTTAAAAAGAGTAGAAATGAGGACCCTGGGAACTACAACCTGTCAGGCTCACCTCTCTGCCTGGGAAGAACATGGAACAGATCCTCCTAGAAGCTGCGCTAGGGCACATGGAGGACAGGGAGGTGATCCAGGACAGCAGCACAGCTTCACTAAGGGCATCTTCACCTGCCTGACCAACCCAGTGGCCTCTTGTGATGGAGTGACTGCAGGAGTGGGCAAGGGAAGATCTATGGGTGTTGTTTATCTGGACTTCTGAACAGCCCCCACAACATCCTTCTCTCTAAGCTGGAGAGAGATGGATTCAGTGGGTGAGTTGTTCGATAGATAAGCAAGTGGCTGGACAGTCTTATCCGGAGGGAAGTAGTCAATGGCTCGGAGTCCCAATGGGCATCAGTGACAAGTGGTGTCCCTCTGAGGTCTGTACTGGCACCAAGTGCTCTTTAATATCTTCATTAATGACAAAGGGATCGAGTGGACTCTCAGCAAATTTGCAGATGACACCAAGCTGAGTGAGGATGTTGACACACCTGAAGGACAGGATGCCATCCAGGTGGCCTGGACAAGCTTGAGAAGACATGAGATTTAACATGACCACGTGCAAGGTGCTGCATTTGGGTTAGGGCAACCCCTGGAATCAGCACAGGCTGGGGGATGAACAGATGGAGAGCAGCCCTGGGGAGAAGGACTTGGGGTGCTGGCAGGTGAGAGGCTGGACATGAGCTTNTTCTGATGGATGAGAGGCTGGACATGAGCTTGCAGTGTGAACTTGCAGGCCAGAAAGCCAAACGTGTCCTGGGCTGCATCCAAAGCAGTGTGGCCAGAAGGGCGAGGGAAGGGATTCTGCCCCTCTGCTCTGCTCTGGTGAGACCCCACCTGGAGAGCTGCATCCAGCTCTGGGGTCCCTGGCACAGGAAGGACATCGACCTGTTGGACTGAGTCCAGAGGAGGCCACCAAGACAATTGGAAGGATGGAGCACTTTTCTTGTGAGAAAAAGTTGAGGAAATTGGGTTTGTTCAACCTGGAAAAGAGAAGGCTTCAGGGTGACCTAATTGCGGCCTTCCAGTACCTGAAGAGAGCCTTCAAGAAAGGAGAGGGACTTTTACAAGGGCATGGAGTGACAGGACAACGTGGAATGTATTAAAACTGGAAGAGAGTAAATTGAGATTAGAAGTTTCCAGAGAAGGTAGAAATACCTAGTGACCTGAGAATGGGATTTTATTGAATTTAACCAGCCAGTCTTAACCCTGTAGAGATGGAGTAGTTCAGAAACTGACTGCTCCAGTTCCAGCTGGTGCAGAACAAGTAGGCACCCATTAAGTCTTCATCCACCAATTCTGACCTCAGCCTGGAAACCAAGCTTTTTCAGAGAAGAAGAAGCTTACCCTCATTTTGCAATATATGACAGGAAGTGCTGTTTCCTACTTTCAGATATATGTTCGTTCACAAAGAAGAAGGACCTACAGTTAGACCAGCTTGATGAAACAGTGAGTACTTGACTTTTTCCTTATCTTTACATCTAAATGTGTGTATATATAAGAGAAATCCACTAAGTGGGGAGTATATGCGCCTAATGACAGTGACAGTAGAGCTGACATTGAAGCAGAGGTAACATCTTCGGGAACAACTGGGTCTTGTAACTAGCTTACAGCTTGGAATAAAGCTAAATGTGAAAGTAGCGAATTCAACTGGACAATTGGTGTAGAAAATTATAATCTTTTTTGTACCAGAAACTTACTGCGTCTTGGTTTTGAAGCAGTTCCTGGAGATCAATAGCTTGAAGTTGTGTTCTGCTAAGGATAAAAATTGGTCAGAAATGAAATCCTTTGCACTTAACCTAAACTCTCCACATCTAAGCCACATCTTGCTCAGTCAGACCCAGCTGGCAGGTGTTCTCCATCTCTATCCTATCATATGGTTTCTCTATATTATTCAAGCATTTAATCTGTTAAAAGTGTTTTTTCATTATCACGTTTTAAACGGATATTTGCGTTTGGGTCCTCTGTTTAATGTGATGTCTCTGAGTCACCACATTAGAAAGTCTGTACTCCATATCTCAGCTATATCTCAATGAGATATTGGTTTTATACCCAGTCATGATCTGGCTTGCAATTTTTGTTAATGAGGCTTTACATGAATAAAAAACATCAGTACTACACTGGAATTTTTCCACTCACACATGAGAAAAGGTGAGCTCCTCTGCTTGGATGAATGAGAGTTGCCACTTGTATAATAGCAAAAAAGCTATAATAGCCTAAGGATTCTTTCTCACTTTTTGCATTCTTGGGAGAATTGCATGGTCATTTGCCTGGAACAGTTGACAGCAACAGAGCAGGGAGCTCGAACCTCTCAGTGTAGAGACCCTTAGAGCAATAACAGAACATCACATGACCCTATGGCATATGCTGGCAATCTCCACTCCAAACCATTAACCTTCCGTTTCGTACTTGAGTTCATCCTCAGAATGGTTGTGACTACAACTGTTGCTTGAATAACTCTGAATTCAATGTTTTATCAGATACTGAAAAAAACCCCAAACCAAACCACAGCAAAAAAACCTTAACAGACATACTAGCCCAGAAGTTAGCCTACGCAGGAGAAGAGCCCATAAATATACTCATGATTTGGAGGAAGATGTTTAATACCTGTCTCAAGTTTCCCTTTCTCAGAATGCTCATTTTCAGTGCTTATGATATTCTGTTACTGTACATTTGGTTAGGTAAGAACACATCCTACTTCTTTTGTCTTGGGACCCATAGACTGACTCTATTTAACTGCAGAAAACCTCAGAATTTTTGCTGGACTGTCTTTCTGGTTTTGATAGGGAATGTAAACAATCAGATCCTGAGGGCTCATAGAGAATTAAGACTGTTCTTTTCAGCCCAGAATATACTTTACTTTGAAAGTTTTTCAGGGTTGAAAAAACCCCATCAGTTAGGAGGCAAGTAATTCTGAATGTTTCTAATGCTCAGCTGTTATAAAAGAGGAAGAGGTTTCCCAGGCAAGGTTTCATTTTGGAGGGGGCTCTTTCCCCAGTCAAATCCTAGAAAGAAATCCTGTGGTCACTACCACATGAAAAGGTGTGTTTGAGGGAAACTATCAGTTCAGAGTCTTACACAGAGTATTTAGTTTGCACTTCCATCTTTTCCTTCATCTTTCCTGGTAACTCAGGAAAAGTTCATGCTTTTACGCTTGCTCTCCAAGCAAGTGCAGGTGCTTGTGCACAGATTTCCCTGAAGTTTTGCTTCTCCTAGAAAGTCAAAGGCAAATTTAAAGAGGTAGATCTGTTAGCAGGAAACACTGAGTACACCTCTTGCAAAGCCTGCTATCAGAACATGCAGTATTATTTTTTGTTATTTAAGTTTCAGTATTACTCAGTGCTGTGTTGCACTTCTCTCTCTTCATAAAGTGCCCTAGATGCTGCTGACACATACTTTTAAGATGACTGTAAGTCATTAAGCAATTTCTTTTTCTGAATGCCAAATGCTGGCTTTAGCGAAAGGAGGAGAGTGAGGGCAGGGGCAGTAGCGCTGTGTTACCCACTCATACATTTCAATCTTGTCTTAAACTGCAAAAAGGTGAAGGGAGCTTTCGGGAGGTCATTCAGGTTTGACATAAGCAGCTCCATTCATGCACAGACGCTCTTGTAACTTGTAGTTTTTACGAGTTCTGGTTTCTGAGAGGAAACTTTGGCCAAATCCCCTCTAGAGCACAGCAGACTGACTGGGCTGTGACAAATGTCATCCCTGAACAAGTCACTGTAGCAACTCAGGAGCTGCTTTGCTTGAATGACCTGGAAATATCTGATAGTCCTACCAGCAGCTACTTTCTAGCTTAAAGTGACACGCTGTAAAGAGCAGCTAATGCTCAAGAGCTAGTGAGGCTTCTCTCAAAGCAGCCCAAATACATAAATCTGGAAAGACATGGTTTGGTTCAGAGCTACATCTTCATTACAAGAATCTCTGACGTCACCGTAAGTGCAGCTTTGCTAAAACTTAGAGAAATGAAATTATGTTTGTTTGGGCTTACAAAGTTATGAGTATTCAGTAAAGCAAATTTTCTCCCATCCAAGATGTAACTCGATGCTCTTGGCAAGAACTCTTTTCCAGGGTGCCGGTATTTGGCCCATGGCTTGGTCACACCTCTCTGTATCTGGCTTCTTTGGCAACTCAGAACATAACCAGTCCTCCAAGGGGAAATAACAGTAGCCTCTTATTGGGCTGCTCATGTATTTAGATACTTTTACATGGTTAAACACAGGATAAATTAGAAAGTTCTCGTCTAATATGTCTACCTTAGGCTTGACATGTTGTCCACTTTTGCAAAAATCATTCAGAAGTTCTGTTAGCAACCAAAACTACCCTGTGCTTGCAGAAACAGAGCGAGTGTGGTCAGGACAGTGGGGACTGATGGCCACATGCAGGCCAGAAAGTGAGACAGCCCCTCAAATGAAAATAATTAAGACTTTCTGAATACTCATGTGTAATTGTGGACAGAAAAAGGAGGGAAATAAACCAAATAAGTAATTACAAGTTCCCAAATCAGAATTGCTCAGGTTATGTTTAAACAGCTCAAGAGCAGAGATAAGCCTGGAGATTTCTTTGCTATAACACACCCATTTCTGAAAGTTCACACCTAGATAATTTAAAAGCCAAAACCAGACATCTTGTCAAGGGCTACAGCTTCCGCAGAAGATGTTTTTTTCTGCACAAAAATGAAAATGGGTATATGGTTAGAGATAAATGAAAAAAATTAAAATCAAATGCAACCAGTAATTTCCAATAGAATTTTTAGCCAGGTCAGTCTTATAGAGTTCTTTGTGATTAACATTGCATGTGTGCAAATGAGAAGCATTTTTAAAAAAATTATCTCAGAAAATATTTTTAACATTTTGTGCTTGGTGTGAAGAGGAGGATCTGACGTCTAGACCATGAAAATGCTTAATGATTTCCTACAAAAAAACCACAGCACATGCTGTCTTTCTAGCCAGGATCAGTGCGACTTCTATGGGGCAAGAGCTCAATTTTGGTGGTGGGAAGGTGAACTTGGTCTGACTGGGATGGACTTACCTTTCTTCCCAGCAGCCCTTATGTTGATGTCTTTTAGATTTGTGACCACAGCTGAGATAAATGACCCAAACTGACCAAAAGGATATTCTGTGCCATATGACATCACACTCCGGAATAAAACTAGGGGCAGAGGAGGTTTTTCCAGAGTAGGCATTGCTCAAAGACTGGCTAGCATCTGTCTGCTTGGTAGTACATGGCAATCATTTGTCCTTGTATTACCTCTTGTGGGTTTTTTCAGTTTCATTCTCTTATTCAACTGTCTTTGTCTCAAACTGCAAGTTTTTCTTTCTTCAGCACTTCTGATTCTCTCCCTGATTCCACTGTGGGGAAGTGAGTGGGAGACTAGATGAGGCCTTAGCTGCTGGCTGGGGTCAACCCCTCACAGGACATAAGACTTGGACAGCAGAGGAGACAAATCTGTAGGGAGTCAGTTAACTTTAGTTTTGTCGCTCCCACAGTTATCTTCTGCCGGTTTCACAACTCAAAATAAGTTCCAAACTTGGAAGAAAAAAAAATAAGTTACTTTCTTTTTATACTAATACAAAGATTCTACAAGCCTAAGTGCACCAAGGGAGGTTTAGATCAAATATTAGGAAAAATTTCTTCACTGAAAGGGATATCAAGCTCTGGAACAGGCTGCCCAGGGAAGTGGTTGAGTCACCATCCCTGGAGGTATTTAAAAGCCATGTAGATGTGACGCTTAGGGACATGGTTTAATGGTGGACTTGACAGTGTTAAGTTAATGGTTGGATTCAACAATCTTAGAGGTCTTTTCCAATCTAAATGATTCTGTGATTCCACAATACTACAATTCTATATATCTCATAAGCGTATGTATATGTCTATTTACTTGTGCATATACACACATGGAAAATTGTTTTACTACTGTGTAACCAACAAAATTTGTTCAAGAAGATTATTTGTATTATACATGTATCCACCAAGATAAAAATCCAGATCAAAACTATGTCCTCTGCATCCTGAATGCTCTGTAATGACATATCAGGAAATCAGCCTTTGTTCAAACTGCTGAAGAAGCTGACATGAGTTAAGGCACTTCAAAAATTTCACATGCTGCAGCTCAGAATGGCCCAACATGTAATTAAATTGCCTATCTACTAAAAAGCAGAGCAGGGGCCTGTCTCTGAGTCACTGCAGACACGGGCTGAGTCTCTTCAGTTCCATTTAGACTTGCAGACCTCAAGTGCAGAGAGAATGAAACGGTGGTTTTGAGAGCGTGGTCTCTGCAAAAGACGCCTGTGATCCCATGGGGCAGACCACACCATTGAAAAAGTGCATTCAGGAAAGGAGTGAACACTGGTGCACCACACGAGCGCTCAGGGATCACAGCAAGCTGGGCCAGACGCACTTGCCTGAACGCTTGCATCGGGAGCACTCTGTCAGCTTTATCTAAGAACAGGCATGACATTTCCAGGAAGAGGTTAATTTCAAAACCAGCACCCTGCCATGGGCAGCCACCCATCTGCCATGAAGTGTCTGATAAAAGCAGTCATGATGGCACAGGAAGACAGAGCAGCTCTTCAACCAGGCAGCAAGAAGCAACTTTCTTTGAGTGGCTACCAAAGGCATTGCTTGCACTTCCCCACTGAGTGACCAGGGAACAATTTTTGTCCCTCTGACACAAAATCTGTCCCATCTTCACAAAATCCTCTGCCCAGCTTCTCATGGGACACACAGGAATTCTTCCATGTTCTCTGGTGGTCTGTGAGAAGACAGTTGTCCTGAGCTTTTCAGAGACCAAGTTACACAAAGCTGTGCTTCTGCATCTGGCTCACAGTCCTACCAGGGACTTGGGAAGAGGGGAGGCTTTGGCAGCCAGAGAGGCTGACACACAGATTTTTTTCTTGCAGGGGAAGTCCAGTCCCTCCAATAGTCCCTAAACCAAAACAGAAGGGACAGAGAGTTTGCACAACCCTCACACTTCCTCACTGTTGCCTTATTGGAAGCACTGACTGAGAAAGGGTGAAGAACAACATCACATGAAAACTGCAGTACACACTCTTAGCTATGGCCATATCTGCCTTTTGCCTTTGTGCTCCCTCCAAGACACTCTACTAATCTAAACTTTGCAGCTCCTGGATCATGGCTGTAAAGAACTACTGAAACAAGGAAACAAAACTCTTTACATCCCCAAACACCAGTGGGGAGGTTTTTCAGCTGACGGATGCCACAACAGACAGATATTAGAGGCCACCCCAACAGCAACTCTCATCTTTTGCATCATTTGCCAAGGTTTGTCTGTCTTTTCTCTCTACAGGACAGTGCACGGATTTCATTCTGGAGCTACCTGAAACCAGCACACTTCCACAGCCTACGCCTGCCCCAGGCTCTGTAAAGGACACAGTGTTTGCCATTTTAACCCAGACCAATACTGCCGACTTTCCACTCTGCAACACCCACAACAGCAGGTGCACCAGGTGGGTATGTTTAGTACTGTCCTGATTCCCATAGGCATTAAGGCTCCCAGGAAGTCCCAAGCAATTTGAAGAAGTGCTTGAACTCAGCTGTTTTTCACCCATGTCACAGTGCCTTTGCAGGCACCATTTATACCTGACCAGTACCTGGTCCTCTGTGGATAAGGGCTACAGGATAGACCGGCCAGATGAGGAGGAGGGCCAGGTCCCAAGGAGAAGAAAGACTATGCTCTGCATGCCAGACACTGTGCTTTCCTGAGGCTGCCTTCCTGGCTTTCTACACTCCTCTGAAATGCCACTGATGAGCACAAGAGCCCCAAACTACCCACAACTCCTAAAATTCATCGGTCCTCTCCACCTGGTTAGGCCAGGCAACTGATAGGCTCTACTGAGGAGGGGAAACACGTAAGACAATGTGTACATGGGAAATAACACACAGCACACTTCCAACATGCACCAGTGTGACTGCACAGCTGTGTGGATGGGTTTCCTGGGAGCTCTGCAATTTCATTCTCTTTCACACCTTGACATAGTAATGCTCGTGTGCTCATCAGCAAAATGCATTTCAGAAGGCAGCATCAGCATATTTAATTCTCTTCACTGCAAAGCTTGGAGATTCCTCTAGTTTAATGTCCTTTTCTTCCTTTCCAGACCAACCCACCATGGGAAATGAAACCACAGACTTCACCGACTGGGCAGCGACAACAGAATTTGACTACGACGATTCGACACCGTGCATGGGAACTGAGGAAAAGCACTTTGCAGCAAATTTTTTGCCACCTCTTTATTCTTTAGTGGTGATATTTGGCCTGACAGGCAACATGCTTGTTGTCCTTATCCTGGTAAAATACAAGAGGCTGAAGAGTATGACTGACATCTACCTGCTCAACTTGGCAATTTCTGATCTGCTGTTTGTATTTTCTCTCCCTTTTTGGGCTTATTACGCAGTTCACAGCTGGATTTTTGGGGAGGCGCTGTGTCGAATTCTGTCAGGTGTCTACCTCCTTGGCTTCTACAGTGGCATCTTCTTCATAATCCTCTTGACCCTGGACAGGTACCTGGCCATAGTGCACGCAGTGTTTGCTTTGAAAGCCAGGACAGTTACCTACGGCATCCTCGCCAGTGTTGTCACTTGGGCCATTGCTGCTCTTATTTCTGTTCCTGGGGTAGTATTTCACAAAACTCAGAAGGAAAGTTTAGGCTGTACTTGCAGTGCTCATTATCCAATTGATTCCACAATAAATTGGAAGTACTCTTTTACTTTAAAGATGAACATTCTGGGACTTATTATTCCAATGCTCATTATGATTTTCAGTTACTCACAAATTCTAAAAATGTTATTCAGATCTAAGAATGAGAAAAAACAGAAGGCAGTCAGACTTATTTTTGTGATCATGATTTTTTACTTCATCTTCTGGACACCATTCCATATTTCTTCTTTTTTGCATACATTTCAAGATTCACTTTTCATCCCAAATTGTGAACTCAAAGGTCAACTGGAGAAAGCAATTCAAGTGACAGAAACAATCGCAATGATCCACTGTTGCATCAATCCTGTGATCTATGTATTTGTTGGAGAAAAATTTAGGGCATATCTTTATACCTTTTTCCGAAAGCACGTTGCACCTCACCTTTGCAAAAAATGTCCAAGTCTTTATCGTGAAAAATTGGAAAGAGTCAGTTCCACATTCACACAATCCACTGCAGAGCACGACATCTCTACTGGACTGTAAAAATACATCAGAACATTAGTTGGTAAATTTTGCATCACTTGCTTATCCTTAAGAAGTGCCTGACATTATTTAAGATCTTTACGTCGACACCTCCTGAAAAGAGTATGACCCCCCTATTCTTGTGGTTAACTGCTCCCTGGAATTACAGCATTTTCCACTGCTAAACTAAGAGAATCAATGAGTTGTCCAGGAAACATTAACTGCATAGCTGTGTCACATCAAGATTTAAATAGAGCCCAGACAATTATGATCGTGCTTTTTTACAAAAATCTATCCACTGAGATTTACTGAGGGAAAATACAACATTGAAAAGTCTAAGGAGTAATAGGTCACCTCACATGATCTTACTGGGACCATTTAACCCAAGGATTTACCTGTTTAACCGATAGTGCAGTAATTTTTAAACATAATCCTTTAACAGTTAAGTTATAGCATTTTGATTTTTGCTTTTTAATTTTATATCTGACAAATCACCATTCAGTTGCTGACATTTTCCAAAGCGTGCTTTTAATCAGCAACACTGTGATTTTTGTGGGTGCAATTCTTCAAGTAACTGCACACATGAAGTTTACTGACTGCACAATAAGACAATGATGCACTCCTAAAAAACGTGAATTTTTTTCTGACAAGTCATATCCCTCCAAGAAAAAAAAACACTTAACCAGTAAAGGCACTTCAGCAAAGATCTACAAGACAAGAATGAAAATTACCTTCGTATTTACTATACAAGTTCCTGTATGAGAAAAATATCAAGACCCTCTGAAGGATTTCGGGAGACTGTGAGCACAGTACTGAGAGCAGGCCTCCCTAATTGTGGACAGGTAAATCAAGTGCGGAAGAAGAGTTTACATGGCAACACATGACACAAGTGTGTCAGGTTAGCCTCCTGCATGGGAAAAACATGCTCTTCACACACACAGAAAGTCTGACTTTTGGGATGCACTTCCAGGAAGACAGTGGCCTTGGGCCTGCAAAAGTAGCCAATTCCAGGCAAGGCATACCGTCTTGCCTTCCCAGGAGAAGAGTGCCTCTAGCCAAATGGTGCCTTGATGAGAGCTGCATGCTGATTGAAGACTCAAGACCATAGGCCTACTGCTGTACTATGGCCTTACATTTATTCCGCTATTAAGAGTTTCCCTGTAAAAGAAAGAGGAATTCTAGGGACATGGGGTTAGCAAAGAAGAGGAAGGAGGAGCATAGCAGACAATGCCTTACTTCAAACTGTAAGGAAGTGCGGGTGAGCACTCCTTATGCAAGTGAGCTGTTCTTCTGGGTTTTTCCCCATTTCCATGGAAGGCCACTGCTCATGCATGCAAGGACTGGCTCATGGATATCTGGAGAGGCAGGTTCAACTAACCTCCAGCAAGGTAAGGACACCAGAGGGAATTCCACTCTACTTAACATAAAGCACGTGATGCAGATGCCTCCATTAACAGCAAAGCTCTTCCAAGGTCCCTCAGTGGTCAGGAGAGAATAAGAAGTGCCTGAGCCAGAAGCAGACATGGGATTTAAATAGTCTCAGGGGAAGATTACCTGTCCAGCTGTGGAAGGAAACTGAAAATGCCAGCCTCTTAATTTAGGTATCAGATGCCTTAATCTAGGTGGTGCAAATAGTCTTCCTCCTCTTGCCTTAAAATGCCTGAGCACTGCTTCTATTAAATGTTAGTTCTTATCCTATCAGCTATTATTACCTGTCCACTACCTTGTGAAGTTAACAGCCATAGACAGACTAAACAAAAGACCAAAAACTATCCTTACAGTAAACTTTCTTGCTTGGAAAGAATAGTTTTCCTTTCTTTTCTACTTCTTTTTCTGAAACAAAGTGAAAGCACCTCTATAATTTTAGAGCATAAATTTGTTCAGTGCAATACAAATCCTGCTGTAACGCTGATATTTCTACCGCTGTGTTTTATTGTAAATCCATATCTTGTTGGAATAAAATTTCTTCCTGTTTTCATGTTAATGCAGTGAAATTAATAAAATCAATGTGTAGAAATCTGTGTATACCCTGCAGCCCATGTTCTCTTCCGTAAGCAAAAGGGCATTGGCTCTGCTCTCAGAGTGGAGATGGGAAAAAGACGCAGCCACGGGCACTTGCAATCCCACATTTCAAACCAAGCAAACAGAGAACTGTCTGTCTAGTCCAGGAGCTACTGCAGCTGGCACAGCTTTTATCCACCAGCAAGCTTGAGAAGAGTGATCTGCAACAGCTTTGGAAAAAGTCTGCGGCCACAGATTTTAAATGAGTGAGATTTGGAGAAACAGAGTTATGCGTGTTATAAACAGGGAAAGAGAGGGAACAAAAGAGGGCAATAAAAGATGTCACTCTACTAACATAGCAATAAAAACAGGATTCTCTATAGACTTTCTGCAGCAAATTTCAGATCTCCTTGCACCATATAGAGTGATCCCAGCCAAGCAGTGTGCCTGTTGTCTCAAGTTTTATGTGTAAGGAACTTAAGCCCTCAAAGTTCAATACAGAAATGTGCTTCTGCTTCACCATGTCGTTCTCCCTGCTCCACTGTGTCCATTTCTTTTCTCAGCCTGTGATCCACACTTCCTTCTCTCCCTGCACACTCTTCTCATCTGTCCACCATGGGATAAGCTAAATTCTATATCCCCTCCCTTTTTTTTTTTCTGATTTTGATTTTCTATTTTGTGCTGCAGGAACACAAACAAGCTAAACTTAAATATTATCCTGTTGTTATGTGCCCAAGCAGGATAATTAAGATAATCCTTGGTTCTTCATTGCAGCTTTGCACTGAGAACTTGCAGGGCTCTAGACAGTTTTGTGGCAGTTTTTGAGTCTTTATCAGTCAGATGTGGCCGCACCATGGTATAGCTACAGGCCAGCTAGCCTCCAATCAGGCTAGCAGGATTTCAGGCAGTCTGGCCACAGTGGCATGGAGATACTTTTGGGGAAGGTTTAGCAAGATTCACAGCCCCCATGAAAGAGAACACAAGTCGCCTCAGAGGAGAAGTGGTAGAAATTTAATGTACAGGAGACAAATATTCCATAACTCAAGGTCTGCAGGGGAAAAATATTGAGATGAAGATACAGTGTGTGTGTAAGACCTAGAGACACAGGCAGATGCACCCAAACTGTGTGATGAACTAGAGGTATATGAAGAAAATGGCAAGGATTTACTAATACGCCAGGATTGCAATTACAGCAGAAAAGAAACTAACACAAGGAAGAACCACTGCAGTGTTCCGGAGGCATCTGAGCTGCTCTGGTGAGATATTGAGGAGACAAAAGCAAGCATTTGAGAGAGTATACAAGTCTCACCAGAACATCAAACAGATTCAAGACAAGACCTTTTTGAACACCACAAATAAATTGTTGTTTTGTAACAAATGTTGAATGGCTAAGTGAAAATTTTTGCAAATTCAAAACTTTTGGCTTGGAACTCCTGAAGAGATAGTGCAATGCCTGGGCTTTCAGCCTGTTTATGAAAAGAATGGCCATGTGCCATGGACAAGTACCTGCACACAGCTCCAAAACCAATCACACAGTCTAGTTTATGCACCGAGCAGGACAGAGTCCAACCTTCCTGTGAGGAGATGCTACTGCCATGTGTTCAGAAACTTGTAGAGAGGAATGTCCCACACAGCAAAAGATAACCCTGCCAGCTGTCAGACAGACTTTTTAAGGGGCAAAAGGAAATGTAGCAAAAGTGCATATATGGTACTGCTGAGTGCTGAGCAGCACTCACAAGCAACCACCAGATTTATAGTCACTGCCATTGGTTTGTCTGTGGTAAGTATATGATCGACAAACAGAAACAGTGAAACTTTAGGTAACCAATATAATATAAGGATGTTCCTGTCACAAGACTTTCTTGTTTGTTAACCCAACAGTAACCTTATGTGCACATAGTTCATATAAGATAAATGAAAATGGGGTATGAAGGAAGAGGAGTAGATGGAAATGGATAAATAGGAAAAAATAGTCACAAAAATGAGAGAATGACTTTATTAGCCCTAAGAGACATTAACATAGTAATAGCCAAACTAATGGGAAGACCAGAGGTACATTATTTAGGCAGAACCTTAAAAGGTTTAGATAAGAGATACTTCCAGTTATGAAGCTCCAAAATAAACATCTCTCCTTCCAGTGAAAATTACAGAAGGGATAAATACAAAGAGCATAAGGACAAATTTACATGGTATCTTGTTGCAGTTTATGAGAAAAAAAGAAAGTCCCAGGAGAGTAATATGATGCTGACCAGGTTAAATGGCACAACAGGCAGATACTGCTCATTTTGAAATTTAATTTTTCTGCTGTTTTAAATTGCTGATGCCTACTGGCCTTCACTAGGAAGTGTTTAGTGTGGTTACTGTGGCCTCAGAAGCATTACTCCTTAGTATAGCAATAAAAAAATTTTAGCTAACAGAGGAAAAAAACCAAACCGGAAAATTCTGGTGCATTTAGAATATCAGTAGCGACCAGGCCAGAACAAAGGGGTGGAGGCATTGCTTTGTACCCATATTCTGGCGACACTTGCCTACTAGGAGCTGTACTTCATTCAAAAAAGTGAATAGGAGGATAAAAAAAAGGTTGTCTAAGTTTGTATAACTGCAAATATGTTTTGTATGTCTGGTGAGAGCGAGAGCAATCTCAGTTTGAATGTTTGAAGTCTGGAATGACTGATCTTGGGAAGGTGGGACCCCAACACTAAGACAGAGGAGGACAGAATTTTTAGAAATATAGGCCAATATGCAAAAATGCACAAACCTCCAAGTGAGGCTCAGCTCTCCAGAGCTGTCTACAGAGTTGTGCCAGTAGGATGCTACCCATACAACATGAACAACACAACCTATCCTGATACCAGACTTCTTGAATGGAACGGAAACCAAATGGATGGAAGTAAAAGAGCCATCTGGACATAACCTGCAGGGATACTAATATAAGGTATGGAAAATTACAGACTATATCTAACCCTTGGCTCCCAAAAGTACTTTCTGGTTTCTAGGTGCTGGTGTTGTCCCAAACATGGGTTCTTCACCTGGTATGCAAGAAGCCGATCCACACATCTGCAGTTGAGATATTTGTTTCTTTTATATCTGTGCAGAGATAGGTGCTAGGTTGTGAAGCCACAAAGCTGGCACACCTCCAAAATGCCAGAGGCTCATTTTTATATGCTTTGAAAAGTAAAAATTCAACATTTCCCATGTATATACCAACCTAAAGCTGAAGTCCTTGGCTTTGCAATCTCTGATCTCCATTTAAGGGTCCAGTACACACTTCCTTTACCCTGCATGCTCTGTGAAGAAGGGGGTTTTTTGGGTAAGAGGCAATCATAGACTATAAGCAGGTATTTAACTCTGTTAATGACTAAGCAAACTTCTTTGGCTTTATCAACAGTTTCATTTTCTTTGTAGTTAGGTTTATAGTGTCGTCCTGTTCTTACTTCTCAGGTCAATAGATTTTGGTTCCTGCATGTTTGGTTTTTCCTTCATTTTTCATAAGTTTTTAATTTATCCTGTACTATACTTTGGTGAGTTTTTAACTCTCTCAAGGTATTTTATTGCATTACTGGCATATACTTTGTCATCTAACAGACTCTGTTCAGCCTTTGTGTGACCTAGTTTTCCCTGGGAAGAAATTTGGTGTGTGATTTTCCCAGCCTGCCTGATAAAAGGTCCAGGAGTTACATGTACACCGAGGAGCATATCCAATACACAAATGAGATAGCCCCAAAACACAAACTCTAGACCTAGAATTTATGTACTATAAATTTATCTGAAAAAAATCAAAGTATGTGAATTAAAGGCCTATGTAAAAATGAGATTCTGAGAGATGAAATTTTGTGAAATGTGTAACTGCGGCCCAAGGGTAAAATCTATTGTACTATAACAACCCTTTGTCTATAAATCAGGAGACCATACATCAGAAACCTGGGTAAAAATAGTAGAAGGAAGCAATGTTCTCTTCCTCTCTGCATAAGGAAACATGGTTCAGTAAGAGCAGCTTGGAGAAAGCCAAAACAAAAATAATACCATGACAATACAGAAAATATGTGCTGCAGTTTGTAATGATGTATGTGTCAGATTTACAAGGAAGAAACAAACAGACAGCCTAAGAATAATAGGTGAAAAAGTCCCAGACCTTTTATGTTATTGACAATAAACAACAACATGAAGAAATGTTCATCAGCTTTAGAAATATTTGGGTCTTCCAGAGTTTGTTTTTCTAACCCATCTTCTTTTACACCTGTGTGTGAAGTGTTTTGGGTTTTTTTTTCACTAGTCTCCATGATAGAAATCTTAGGGTGTGGTACATCATGCTTTTCCCATGTTCTCCCCAAAAGAATACACCTCACAGATGTTAAGATTGGGTGTGATGTGACGGTGGCTCAAATGATGAGTCACCGGAACTTGAGAGCCTGAAAGAGAAGGTCGATAAGAAAAAATAGCCTAAGCAACAAAATAGTTTTAGCTGGATGTCTTTATTCAGCCTCTTCAAGACAAAGACACTTGTTACTGATGAAATAAAATACATGCTTAATACTAACCTAATTTGGACACAGATGTTGTGAATCTAAGTAACAAGATTCATCTACTTTGTGTTTACTTGTCTTCATTTGACCTCTTCTCCAGACGAAAAGGATTAATTTTAGCTGTAGTGATAGACTTTTAATAAGAGTGTTGTGCTCTATCACACAGCATATACCTAAGAAAGGCATCTGTCATTCTGTCCCAGGACTCTTTTTTTCCCCCAGCCCTTCTTTTTCAGGTGGTGAAGGTTATAATAACTTGAATGGAAACTGCTAGTTGAATTTTCAAGTTTCTGTACCTATAATTGTACTTGATGACATTTGTGTATCACACTGGTACGTGAGCTTTTGCTATGTGTCCTAGTAGCCATTTCGGTACTGGTGTAAACCTCATGTAAATAACAGCATCTCCTTGTGGGAGTGCCATGCCACTCAGATACCAGACACTTCAATGAGATGGGCTGATTACTGTAAAGATGAATCATATAATCAATCATTGGATAGGAGAGACTGACAAATGCAGCTTGACTTGACAGAGTACATGGCTGCACACTTGCTGAGTACATCAACTTGAGCCCCGCAGATGAGGAATGAAGCTCACTTCCATTCCAGGAATACCTATATGGAGGGAAGGAGCAACACACCACTAAACATAACTCCCACTCATCTCTGAATGAAAACCATGATAGGTGAAATTCAAAGCTATACCAACCCACTGAATCGTTACTTTAACTATTGAAAAATAGCTTCAATTTCTTGGTAAAATGATGAGGTTCAGCTTAGGTAAAGATTCTTAAAATCCACTAGAGTTCATGACAAGCAGCACTACACTTATTCAAAGAAATGCTCGGCAAGGGATTGCAAAAAGCTGCAAAAAATCTGAGTTGCAACAATGGATGTGCTGCTTGCATTGTCCATACCTGTGTTCACACACACTAGGTGGAGGCAGCAGGAAAGAGGAGGTGAGACAGCATTAAGATGGCCAGTCCCAGATTAGTGTGATAAAACTTCAGACTGGATGGGAGACCAACTCCTGCAGGAAAGATCTTGTACTAACAGTGACGATGAACAGCACATCACTCTGCCCCACAAACCGCACAAGGGGATTTGGCTTGCCTACAGCCACAAGCAAGACCTGATCAAATCTGGCCTCCCAGCAGCTCTGCTTATCTGCAACGGGGGTAGAGCTAATTGTAGATATCCTGCAGGTGATGGAAATAAAGTCACAACCCAGAACTTGGGCTGTCAAGTACCACAGCAATTCACACTCTCTCTGGGGAGTCTCTCAGCCAGCTGTGAGACGCAGCTGGTGAGCAGACAAAGTGCATTCCCCTTATTCAGCTGTTATAACCATGAGTGGCAGAGGCCCTCTGTTGGTGTGCAATACTCTTCATCACTAAATAATATGCCCCACTGTGCTTGCTGACCAGACTGAGCTAGAGAACCAAAAGCTATAATCAACAAAATCAAACACATTAATAAAGCCAGTGAATCTGCGGGAACAAGGGACTATTCCTTAAGACCAGCCTACCACAGATCTTAGTTTTAAGTAGTAGTGGTAGTTGTTGTTGTTATTGTTAGTTGAAATGTTGTGGGCAAGTTTTGAGGGAGCTTATTTCAGAATTAAAAAGCAGGCAAGTCCAGCAACGGCTTTGAGACTGTTTCCCCTGTTCCTATAGTGTGAAATTATGAAAGGGTTTAGAGTCTCCAGTGGGTTAAGTAACATATAACATACAGTTAACAATGCAGGCTTCATGAAGAAATACTTAAAATATCTGTTAATTTTAGTATGTAGACTGTTTAGAAATTATGCATTGAAGAAGTAATTTGACATAATATTTTTTTTCAGAATTATAAGAATTCAGTATAAAAGCAGAATTTTTTAGCCAGGAAAGTTATGCAATAATTGGGAACTTGTTTTAGATGTAGTGGAAACAGTATTAGAAGCAGCTATTTCCGCTGACTGTGTAGAGGGTCTAATATAGTCAGTTCATCAAACATGATGGGGTGAACATACCCTTAGAATACACTACAGGGGCCTTTAATTTTGACCCTGAGACTCCAGCCTTTAAAGAACTCATTGGAACAGCAGATTAGGAAAGGAAGAGAAAAATACATTTGTCTTATGGAATAAAGATTAGTCCCTCAGTCAAAGAAGAGTTGACAAGGAAAACAGAGGGAGCTTTTCACTCTTTACTGTCTCCCCCCAGATCTGAGAGGTAACTCAGAAGTTGTGATTCCCTTGACTTCCATTAAGAATCCAAAGAAAGACATCCCCATTGTGCTTTTGGTGTCTTAAAATCTTTTAAGGATACCAACGAGTGAGTGCAGAAAAGGCATCCCTTTAGTGCCTTCACCGATAGCATGATGTATTGGTTTGGCGCGGCCTGCTTTTAGGTAGCAGGGGGGCTGCAAAGGTGGCTCCTGTGAGAAGCTGCTGGAAACTTCCCACCATGTCCGGCAGAGCCAATGGCTGATGGCTCTGAAGATGGACATGCTGCTGGCCAAAACTGGGCCAGTGAGAGAGGCTGGTAATGCCTCTGTGATGACATATTTAAGAAGAAAATCACAACAAAGTCACAGAATTTTGGGATTCTAGTCAGAGAAGAACAGGAGGTGCAAATATGTGAGGGAAAAATCAACATGGCAACACCATGGTCAGCGAAGAAGGAGGGGCAGGAGGTGCTCCAGGTGCTGGAGCTGAGATTCCTCTGTAGGCCATGGTGAAAATCATGGTGAGGCAGGTTGTCCCTCTGCAGCCCATGGGTCCACAGGGAATGCAGAGATCCACCCGCAGCCCATGGGGGAGGTGCCCGTGCCAGAGTGGGTTGATGCCTGGAGGAGGCTGTGATCCAATGGATCCAATGATCCAATGGTGGAGAGAGAGGGGCCCTGCTTCCAGGCTGGAGCAGCCTGTCCTTGGAGGACTGCACCCCATGGGAAGGGACCCATGCCGCAGCAGTTTGGGGAGGGCTGTGTGCCCGTGGGAGGGACTCACGCTGCAGCAGGTGCGGTTTGGCTGCTGCTCGTGAGAGTGGACCCACACTGGGGAAGTTCATGGAGAACTGTCTCCTGTGGGAGGGACTCCACGGCCTCACAGGGGAAGGCTCCTCTCCCAGAGCAGCAGAAGGGAATCTCAGTGATGAACTGACCAAACCCCTATGCCCTTTCTCCCTGCACTGTCGGTGGGAAGGAGGGAGGGGCTGGGGCGAGGGAGGTGTTCTAAGGGCTTATTTTACTTCTCATTATTCTCCTCTGATTCTGTTAGCAATAAATTCACTTTGCAACTTAAGTTGAGCCTGTTTCGCCCTTGAAGTGTTTCTCCCGGTCCTTATCTCAGTCACGAAGCATTTGTTAAATTTTGTTTCCTTTTATCTTCTCTGCCCAGCTGTGGCAGGGGAGGGTGAGTGAGTGGCTCTCATGGGTGCCTGGCGTTGGGCCAGTGTCAAACCACGACACATGAGACTCTCCAGAACCCTACCAAGAGATGTCCAGGGGGTTGTACTTTATCAAGTATCTTCTCAGGGGTTCTCTGGCACCTGGTAAGGCACCATCCCTTTCTTGCTTTCTTTATTTTTCCTACCTCCTGTGTCATTTCTTTGATGTCCAAGGAGGATCTAGAAATCTGCTCACAGTGCAGCTTCAGTTTAACAGTCAGAGGAATCAACTACAAGGAAGGAAATTGATAAGAAATCAGATTTTATCAGGCTTTTCTAAAGCTTAATTCCAAAACGTAAGTATCAGTGCTGTTTTAAAAGGTCAGATTCACTACACAGTCTAAGTCATAGTCTTAGAGAGGGATTAAACTAAAAAACACAGTCCAGAAGACTGGGTTAAAGAAAAATAGGATTGATCAACTCTCCTGCAATATAAGGACTGCGACTCAGAGCAAGACAACAGAAAGTGCAGGTAGTTCTGAACAGAAGCATAAACTTTATTCAATGGCTCCACTTTTTTGTTAAAGGACAGAAAAATATAAAAGAAATTTAATGACTGAAAAACGTAAAGGGATGAACTGCATGTAAACTGTTCTTGATTCAAACAGGCTAGCTAAAAGAAAAAGATAAAATCATTATATAAACCCTTTTTCTGAAACTACAGCTGTGGGTTGTGAAACTTCAGCTCCTAGGAGGATCCTCTAGAATTTCAACATATCTGCACGTCTCAAGAGTTAGAAAAGTAACATCTGATGACCCATTTTTAGAAAAAAGAGAACCAGAGAATCGCTCCTTCATTTTTTTTTTAAATGAAAACAGATTTTTTTTGCTAGAAGTTTTCAAACTGATACATCCTTCTTCACACAGGAAGAGGTGTTTTTGACCTTCGTCTTGTGACGGACAAGTCATTTTAGCATTACTCATGTTGTAATAATACAAGACATCACCTGCACCGTAAGATACATGGTAAGTCATCTTTGGCTCTTTTTTTTTTAACATTTAGTAGCTACTTAGGCAGTATGATGTCTAGCGGAATCCTGCCAGTGTACTCATTTTTAAAAATAACCCTGGCAAAACGCATAATATATGTTAAATGGAATACACTGGCTTTGAAGGACAAAATCACTAGAAGACTTGAGCAGAGGATCCAGGTAAGCAAAGAAATAAATCTCTAGAGATTGATCTGAGTAAGAAACTTAATGGAGTATGCCTCCCTGATTTTTTTCTCTGAAAATGATGTGCAATGACAAAAATACGGATTTTGCTTCTAAACAAAACAGCTGTTTGAGTGTTATTTGAGGGAAGAGTACTTATTCTTCTCACAGAATGACCACAGAAAACCTAGTGTTGTATTTTAGACACTCACTCATTGGATCCTGTTTACACACAGTGTACCTTAGCACTTTACCTCCGTTTGCTACAACTTTATAATTACTACCATTTTATGGGACTATACAAATGAACTGAAACTCACTTTGATAAAATCTTTGCCTCTCAAAACACAGAAAGCTGTGGCCTGAAACTCAGAATGAACCAGTGACATGAGTTTACTCATCTTTTCTATAGTGAGCCTTTCTTTTAAAAACTGCATGACTGCTGGTCTCAAGCAGAGCAACAGAATTTGTACAGCAGATTGCAGGTTTCTAGAAATATTTCATTTATCTAAACAGTACTCAAAATAATATAGAACTTTTTTTGAAATATCCTTTCTTCAGAGATCTTCGTTGACTATCTTTTGGGGTTTGTTTTTAATGATCAGGAAACAAGCCCAGTCAGATCCCTCTAGTTAGGTGAACAACCTACTCTAGTTAGGTGAACTGATTAACCAGTAGCCAGTAGCTAAGAGTGTCTCCTAAAAGAGCAAGATTATAGGATAAAGCACAAACCTGCTTTCCAAATAATTTTTCCAAGTATTTTTAGTTTCCACTGTCAGCATGTGCTGGATAGTATACACCATTCAGAGTAGTAAATACTTCTGCATAGAGACTTCTGAAACAAAGGCTGGGCTAGAGGAATGGGGCTTGGGTAACAGAAGCAACTGCTCAAAGAGGAGGCCATAATTTAAGCACGCAAAAAGGGTTGTAAGGAACAAGATGATGCAAGGGATATGTGGCTGTCATTCCAGGAAGGCAGAGGAAAAAGAGGAATGGTATTGAGATAGCAGTTAACAGGAAGAAGGGTCTGTCACAAAAAGAATTATCACAGTAATATCGAGGCAGCATTTTGTAATGATATTTGCATGAATCCTATCAATCACCTACTCATAAAATCCCACTCTGGGTTTATGACTAAGTTGTTTTTCATACTCATATTTATGCATGACCATCCCGCAGCTGCAAAGTGAGCAAGACAGTAAGTGCTGGGTCTGGCACTCATCCCATAATCCCAGTATACAACATGACTGACTGACATACTGTAAATGAGGATATTTAACCCCATGCAGTACCAGGGATATACTGTCAGGGTATGCAACATGGATCTAGCAGGTCTAGCTTAAGGAAATCTTAAGTATTTACTTGGGTAGTGCCCAAGTCTCATCATATTTTGAAGTAAAGAAGTTGATATTGTAGACCAAAGAGGGTTTCATAAACCTGCCTTTTTTTTTTTTTAAGTGTTGCTGAAAGTACTTAAAAAATATAAACCTTTAGCTGCTTTAAAATCAAGTTATTTACTGACAACAGACGAAGCCACTTCCTTTACCAACAAAACCGTTACTGCTTCTTTGTAATAACTATGTAGTTAGTATGACTATGGAAATAAACTTTCACAGAGATTGCCAGAGTTTCCTGAAAGACAGTCCTTGAAGAGTTTGACAGCGCTTATTTCTCATCAAGAAACTGTATCTGGGCAAAATTGAGACTCAAACACTCACAGTTTGCTGATATTCTCTTACTCCTCGTTCTCCAAAAGAAAACTTTACTAAATACTCAACATACCAAAGTAATGTCCGAACACGGATCATGTAGTTCTTATTATTCTTAGGTGCAGAGCTGGTAGCCAGACTCAAAAACTTGGGGAAAGAGCAGGAAAAGGTTTTGCAAAAGCAGCATTTCTTTTTCTACAAGGTGCAGATTTTCCTCCAACAAAGCTTCCTCTTTTGGGGCAGATGTATATCTGCACTGTGCAGCATAAGAATCTCCATCAGGAGCTGGCAGAAGAACCTCAATTTTAAAGTCACAAACCTGGTAAATAGCCCCTTCACCAAGATCCCAGCTTAGGTTTAGCTAAGTCGACCTCTTTGACACAGATTAAGGATGCTGGCGTTTTAAAGCAATCTGTTTTTACAGCAGAAAATAGTCCTTTCTCCTGAGAGGTTTTGTCTACAGGCACAAAGAGATGCTTTGGGGATTTCACGTGCTCTAAGTCGGAATGGACCACTATGAGCTTGTACCAAAAAGCAGAGCAGGGGCCTGTCTCTGAGTCACTCCAGACATGGGCTGAGTCTCTTCAGTTCCATTTAGACTTGCAGACCTCAAGTGCAGAGAGAATGAAATGGTGGTTTTGAGAGCGTGGTCTCTGCAAAAGATGCCTGTGATCCCACGGGGCAGACCACACCATTGAAAAAGTGCATTCAGGAAAGGAGTGAACACTGGTGCACCACACGAGCGTTCAGGGATCACAGCAAGCTGGGCCAGACGCACTTGCCTGAACGCTTGCATCGGGAGCACTCTGTCAGCTTTATCTAAGAACAGGCATGACATTTCCAGGAAGAGGTTAATTTCAAAACCAGCACCCTGCCATGGGCAGCCACCCATCTGCCATGAAGTGTCTGATAAAAGCAGTCATGATGGCACAGGAAGACAGAGCAGCTCTTCAACCAGGCAGCAAGAAGCAACTTTCTTTGAGTGGCTACCAAAGGCATTGCTTGCACTTCCCCACTGAGTGACCAGGGAACAATTTTTGTCCCTCTGACACAAAATCTGTCCCATCTTCACAAAATCCTCTGCCCAGCTTCTCATGGGACACACAGGAATTCTTCCATGTTCTCTGGTGGTCTGTGAGAAGACAGTTGTTCTGACCTTTTCAGAAAGTTACACAAAGCTGTGCTTCTGCATCTGGCTCACAGTCCTACCAGGGACTTGGGAAGAGGGGAGGCTTTGGAGACTGGAGGGGCTGACATCACAGTCACAAATTTTCTCTGCTCCCACTGTAGCAGAACTTGCCTGCGGACTTTCACAGCTCTTCTGCACACTCACCTCCCAGGCCCTAACTCCTTCTTGCAAGGGAAGGCCAGTCCCTCACATAGTGCCTAAATAAAGAATAGCCATGCCTCGGATTCAATCCACCATTCCTCTGTTTCTGGTTAAGGCCAGGCAGCTGACAGGCTCTGCTGAGGAGGGGAAAAATGTACATGACAATGTACACGTGGGAAATGACAGCACACTTCCAACATGCACCAGTGTGACTGCACAGCTGTGTGGATGGGTTTCCTGGGAGCTCTGCAATTTCGTTCTCTTTCACACCTTGACATAGTAATGCTCGTGTGCTCATCAGCAAAATGCATTTCAGAAGGCAGCATCAGCATATTTAATTCTCTTCACTGCAAAGCTTGGAGATTCCTCTAGTTTAATGTCCTTTTCTTCCTTTCCAGACCAACCCACCATGGGAAATGAAACCACAGACTTCACCGACTGGGCAGCGACAACAGAATTTGACTACGATGATTCGACACCGTGCATGGGAACTGAGGAAAAGCACTTTGCAGCAAATTTTTTGCCACCTCTTTATTCTTTAGTGGTGATATTTGGCCTGACAGGCAACATGCTTGTTGTCCTTATCCTGGTAAAATACAAGAGGCTGAAGAGTATGACTGACATCTACCTGCTCAACTTGGCAATTTCTGATCTGCTGTTTGTATTTTCTCTCCCTTTTTGGGCTTATTACGCAGTTCACAGCTGGATTTTTGGGGAGGCACTGTGTCGAATTCTGTCAGGTGTCTACCTCCTTGGCTTCTACAGTGGCATCTTCTTCATAATCCTCTTGACCCTGGACAGGTACCTGGCCATAGTGCAC
This sequence comes from Gymnorhina tibicen, assembly GCA_013399875.1. Lineage (NCBI taxonomy): Eukaryota > Metazoa > Chordata > Aves > Passeriformes > Artamidae > Gymnorhina > Gymnorhina tibicen. The sequence continues at coordinate 4,265,233 of VXAZ01007128.1, read as the reverse complement.
GCAGTGTTTGCTTTGAAAGCCAGGACAGTTACCTACGGCATCCTCGCCAGTGTTGTCACTTGGGCCGTTGCTGCTCTTATTTCTGTTCCTGGGGTAGTATTTCACAAAATTCAGAAGGAAAGTTTAGGCTATTCTTGCAATGCTCATTATCCACCAGAGCAGAGAAATACATGGAAGCAATTCCTCACCTTAAAAATGAACATTCTGGGACTTGTTATTCCAATGTTCATTATGATCTGCAGCTACACACAAATTATAAAGACATTACTGCAATGTAGGAATGAGAAGAAACATAAAGCAGTCAGGCTTATTTTTATTATCATGATTACCTACTTTTTTTTCTGGGCACCATACAACATTTGCATTCTCTTGCGTGATTTTCAAGGTGTATTTTTCATCTCTACCTGTGAAGGAAATGGTCAACTGCACAAAGCAATCCAAGTGACAGAAACAATCTCAATGATCCATTGTTGTATCAACCCTGTAATTTATGCCTTTGCTGGAGAAAAATTTAGGAAATATCTTCACAGCTTTTTCCGAAAGCAGATTGCAGTCCACTTGTCTAAATACTGTCCTGTTTTCTATGTTGACACAGCTGAACGAGCTAGCTCCACCTACACCCAATCTACCGGAGAACAAGAAGTTTCTGCTGCACTGTAAGTTGTGTCTAGTGAAAAAATGGAATTGACTCTTGTGAAATCAACTCTGTGATAAAAGCCTGCTGAGTCTCTCCCGGATATTGTGTCTAAGGCAGCTGCAAAAAAAAAAAAATCCCAGAATACATATTTATCAAAGATTGCATTTGCTTATAGACTTGGGTATTTGTAAATAAATGAAAAGGATGTAGCAAGTTACTTGACTGGGGGCCTGAGCTAGCAGGCTAACAGATTTTCTGAGGTAAACTAGAGGTTATAAATTTACACTGATTCTTCTGAAACATCTCTTGGCTGTACATTACACAAGATATCTCACTCATTTAAACTCAATCTCAGTCACATTTTTTACTAGGCTGGTTGCGTATCTCTGTAAATAATGCTAAATTACTGAAGTCTGTGATATAGCCAGGAATGAAAAATTTTATACACTTAGAATAGACTCTGATATTTTCCTTTGTGTATGGTTGAGTCCTAGCCACTTATCTCTTTCTCATATTAGTTCTAATTACTAGGGGCTAATACCTGAGTGACTTTAGAGTTTCATATTTCTGAAGGCTCTCTTTTACTCATCTGCTGTTTTATATGCTATTCACACTAATAAGCTAATATAATTGCCCTATCATTAGAAAACTAATGTCACTGATCAGTGTGGTAACAGTATTTTAAAAATAAAGTATTGCACATGGAGCTTTAACCAGGTTGGATCAAATGTGAACAATGAGTCAACAGTGTTTTAGCTTTTTAGTGCAGTGATTTTGTTTGCCATTTTTGTAATCTACATAAGAGCAAAACTTTAAAAAAAAACTAATGCAGGCATAATGGCTGCCAAACCACAACAGCATTAGAGGTGTGAAAATTATTTCTGAACACAATTAACACAGATGTTTTTAGAGATAAGTGTATGTTATGAACATTTAAGTTAACAAAACATCTGAATAAGTTAACAAAACATCTGAATAAGTAAAAATATTCCCTGTTCTACAGAGTCAAGGGCATACAGCATCTCTCTTTTGTTTTAGAAGCTGGTATCATTTGGGGGGCTATGACAGTGGGGGTCTTTTGCCATTTAGGAGTTTTACAGAGAGCAAAAGCTTCCATAATTACTAAGACTGATGGTTAAATGTGACTGATTCTCTGTTAAGCTCAGAACCTGTAAAGCATGGGAACACATAGAAAACATGAAATAAATATGGGGCTACTCAAGTGCTTAAGAACATACCATAATCACACTATTAATTAATTTGGGCCAAGTTCTCCTTCTAACAGTTCTTATATTTCCCTTAAGACATAGGGTATTGGACAACTTTGGAGACAGGAAATAAAAAGTGAATATTTTGTTTGCTGTTCCTATCCAGAAGGGCAGTTTCTGTTTCCCAGCTTCTCTAGACAGCCTTTTAAATAGTATTTTCAAAGAAGCAAATGTTTCAAGAAGTCTCAAAGAAGTTTTACAGTGGAAAGTGCTTTTGAAAGCAGGAAGTGGAATAGGGAAATCTTTACTTCTCAAAGCACTTGTTTTGAGTTATTCAGTTTTGTCATATTAAGCACCAATTTGGAACTACATCCACATGGGAAGTGTAACAGAAGTATACCACACCTTCTCATTTACCACGTTTTCAGCCACATGCTCTTCTTTAAGGCCCTGTGCATCAGTTACTTTCTGGACTTTGTATATGCTTTTTAAATGGGTAAATATATCAGCATAATGAGAAATACATGCAGGAAGTTCTACTCAGGCTGGCTTTTTTTTTTTTTTTTTACTTATAGAATACATTTATGAAAACAATTTTATATTTTATTCTGCTCTTGACAAGAACTTTCACTTGGCCTTGAAAACACCTTGCCTTTAGAAAACTACTTTCTCTGTGAGGGGCTTCATGCCAGACACAGTAATGCATCTTTGTCAGCCCTTCAGGAGCAAAGAACAACAACCAAACTTGCATGGATACACTGACAAACTTTCTGAGAGGCATGTCAAAAAGCTGCCCTGATCCTTCAACAGCATGGACCTCCAATTATGGATCTTTCTAAGCAACAAGCAGCGTTCGGAGGAAAGAGGTGGAACTGAGATTGGTGGCTGAGTGGATAAGCAGCTTATCAAGAGTTTCCACCACTTCACTGGAAAGGGATCACACTTCAGCAGATGAGAACAAGTTATATTTCAGTTACTGCAGTGAACTGTGATCCACATTCAAAGAGACAATTGAAAACACAGCATTTGGTAGCACTGCTGGTACATTCAATTAAGGACTCTGTCAATAACTATAATAATATTTTGTATTATACCATCCATTAAAGTTGGCTAACTTTTTTGGTGGACTTCTTGATCCTTTCCTGCTTCCATCCCCAATTTTTTAGAATAGCCCAAAAGAATGAAAAAGGAAGATAGATTCTTCTTCATAACACTGAAAGAACAGGCAGGACAAACTCAGGGTTTTACAAGTGGACTAAGAACCAGCATGATCAAATAACACAGGACCATCAAGATAACTCCAGTGCTCTTAGCTGCTTGTCACTAATAATCTGATAATAAATATGCTATTTTGGTTGTCATTACATTTGATTTTGTTTACATTTACCAATGGGAAAAGCAGCATCTCAGACGATTCATACTGATCCTAGGTGATTGATATTAGTGGTTTTTGAAATAAATAAGCATATAAAAGAATTCCAGTGTATTTAGTGACCTAAGTAATTAGGTCACCTAGTTAATATATAACCATTACAGTGGACTTGTGCACACACTTCAGTTCTTAAGATTACAGTGCCATCATGTGGTCTCACTGTAAAATTTGTTGCCAACAAATATGCACTATTACAGCAAGGCTTTTGGTGCTTTCTTCAAAACATTTTTAGGAGGAATTTCTTCACAGAAAGGGTGATTAGGTATTGGAATAGACTGCCCAGGGAGGTAGTGGAGTCACTGTCCCTGGAGGTGTTGAAGGACAGACAGGATGTGGCTCTCAGTGCCATGGTGTGGTTGACAGGGTGGTGTTTGGTCATGGAATGGACTCAATGATTTCAGGTCTTTTCCAACCTAACTGATGCTGTGATCTCTTGTCCTAAGGGAATCTTCTAACGGAATGACCCCCCCCCCCCCTCCCCCCCACTACAGGAATTATCTGTATTATGGAAAGAGCAGCAAGGCACTGTGGTCACCAAGAATGGAATGGAGGTCCATTGGATGCGTAGGCAGGATCACCCTGTAATGATGCAGGCAGATGCCAAGAGTGTGGTACAAGATTCCAGACCCGGCTCTGGAAGGAGAACATTTGGCGTTCTTGCTCACAGCGTGGAAGCTACAAGCTACAAGAATGAAAATGAAGTGCAAGGTCCTATACCTGGGTCATGGGATCCAGATCCGTGTCTAGGTTGGGTGTAGAAGCGACTGAGAGCAGCCCTGTGGAGAAAGACTTCAGGGTGATGGTTGATGAAAAACTCAACTCAACTTCACTCTTCTCTGGCCGCAATTACCACTGAGCAACAACTTTTTGATTTTTTCTTCTTAGATATGTTATCACAGAGGTGTTACCACCATTTCTAATTGGCCCAGCCTTGGCCAGTGGTATGTCCATCTTTGGCGACATTAGGGACTGGATCTGCCAGACATGGAGGAAGCTCCTGGCAGCTGCTCAAAGAAGCCACCTCTATAGCCCCCCAGTTACCAAAAACCCAGCCATGCAAACCCAGTACACAGTATCTGAAGGGAACCTACAGGGAAGCCAGAGAGGGACTCGTCGTCAGGCACTGCAGTGATAGGACAAAGAGTAACGGGCACAAATTGAAAGAGGGTAAATTTAGGTTAGATATTAGGAAGACATTTTTTACTGTGACGGTGGTGAGGAGCAGGTTGCCCAAGGAGGTGTGGATGCCTCATCCCTGGCAGTGTTGGATGGAGTATAGAGCAATCTGGTCTAGTGGGACGTATCTCTGCCCATAGCAGAGGAGGCTGGACTAGACGCTCCTTAAGGCCTCTTTCAATCCCTCATCCCTGTGTGATTCCGTAAGTACTTTCCCCTCCCGTCTCTCCCTGCGGCCCCGCGCTCCCTCAGCGAGACCCTCTACCCGCCCGCTCTCGCACGCGCGCTCCCAGCGCCCCCTGCGGGCGGAGCGCGGGCGCTCAGCCACCCGGAACCCCCGCTCGCGCCCCGCCCATATCCGCCGAGGCCGCGCCCCCTCCGCCCCGCCCCGGCCGCGGTAACGACGCGGAAACCCCGGCCCCGACCCCGCCCCCACCGTGCACACCCCGCCCCGCGCCTGCGCAGTGCGAGCACCGCCGCTTTCCCGCGCGGGTGAGGGGCCGGGCAGGCGCGGCTGCGGCAGGGCCGGGTCTGTGGGGGTCGGGTGCGCCGGGCACCCGCTGCCCAGCAGGGCCCCTTCCGTGCGGGCCTTGGGCCCCGTGGGGAAGGGGCCTCCCGGTGAGGCCGGCCTGTCCCCGCCCCTCCGTCCCCGTTTGAAGTCAGCGCCACCGAGGCCGGGGGGTGTGCGCCGGGCCCGTGGCTCGGGGGGAACAGGGACAGGGGCGAGAGGGGTTCCGGGCTGCGGCGGGAGTGTCAGGGCGCTCACTGAGTTTTACTTCTTAGCTAAAGGATGAGAAGTAGTAAGGAGCCGTTTTTTGTGAAGTTCATAAAGTCTTCTGGGAGCTCGGAGTATTTTTCTAAAGCCCTTGAGGTAAGTGGGTTTGGTCACCACAGTGAGCTTGATGAATTGCCATGTGATTTCTGTGGCTGAGTTAGCTGCATGTGCCATACAATAAGCTAGCTTACATGTGTACACTTGGAAATAAAGCTGTTTCTATAGTAGGGCTGTTTAGTGTGTAATAAAGCTTGTTGAACGAGCAATTTTGTTGAGGAACTTACTTCGTGAAATAGCTTCAATTTCAAAACCTGGTGACATGTAGGGAAGGGACATGTAGCCTGGAAGGCCTGTGTAGTGGTCACTCATCTAAACACCAACTTCAGAAGGACACTGTGCATTGTTTTACATCTTGAGAGGTTAGTGAGAGCCAAAGGCACCGTGTGGCAGGATCAGGTCCTGAAGGCTTCTGTGCTGAATATTTAAGTCAGAATATTGTGAAGACTCAAGGGAATGAGGGGGACACCCATGAGGTGTTTTAGCCCTTCTGCCAATACCTGTTTGCATGGTAGCTTTGTTGTGAGCTGTTTTGAGGATATGCACTTGTGTAGTTTGCACAGGACTGCCTCTTTATTAAGTATTTGCTAATTAAATGTTGTATGCATCATTTACCTGCAGTCTATAAAAGAATTCCAGTCAGAAGAACATCTCCAGATCCTTGAAGAGGAAACAGTACTCAATATAAAAGAAAATGATAAATCACTTTACATTTGCGATCCTTTCCGAGGTGTGGGTTTCAGTCATCTCAAAAAGGTATGTCACCCAGCAACTTACTTTGAGCTCTGTTCTTTCCTTTTTAGAAGCACTCATGTCCATACTTGCATCCTGCATGTTCTCTCCTGCACTGAGTGTAGCAGTAGGAACTTCACTGCATCCTGTATTTAGGGAAGAAGGTGACCAGCAAAGCATAGTGATTATTTCCAAACATTTGGAAAAATAAATGGTATGGTTCTGGTTCTGCTGGAGTCCCTAAGCTGGTTCTTACACTTTTTGTCTCCTGATAAACATGATTTGGTTTGACTGCAAGGAATTGTCTAGTGGACAAAGATAGGCTAGCTAGAGTTCTTTGGCCATAGCCATAGCATGGCTGGTTTTACTGAGGCCAGAAAATCTACAATGATTGTAGAGAAAATCCACAGCTGAAACGAAAACAGACTGTCAGCTACCTGGAGATGCTAGAGGAAAGGGAGGAGGACAGACCAAGGGCCCTGCCTTCCTCAGAATTCAGGGACAAGGAAAGCCTTCCTGATGCCAATCTGCTTACTTTCTTTGTGCTTTTCCTGTTATTTTTTTGCAGCTTGGCTGTAGGATTGTTGGACCACAGGTAGTCCTGTACTGCATGCAGTCGCAGCGGTGTGTCCCGAGAGCCGAGTATCCCGTGTACAGCATGACCATGGCCGATGTCACGGTGTCCTGTACCAGCCTGGAGAAGGAAGTGAGGGTAAGGCCTTCCCGAGGATGGATTGTTCAGCTGGTTGTCATTGACATTTGCTTTGCATGGCTCATTACTAAGGCAGCAGTCAGAGCATATAAGTCTCCTTGTGCCTGTGTCTAGATCCATCAAGTCTTCTGTAGCTTGTAGACCGTGTGTAGTTTACTCACATATTAATACACCTCAAATATGATTATATGTGTTTACGTTATATTTATTCCGATGTCTTTTTCTCATACTACCTAAAATGTCAATCATTGCAAAATTTTGCTCATACAGCATAATTGTAATGTTTTTATTTGGGGTATGTATTATGTTCAGCTTATCATAAGTGCAAATAAAATGGAAATTGTAGATGGGTTTTTATGGCTTCCATATATATTTATTTAGTATTTTTGAATGGTTTTTATGGGAAATCAGGGTCAATTGAAATCCACATTTTTGGTTTGTTTTTTTTTAAGGTGAGCATGACTGTCATGTAAGTTCTTTTTTCCCCTGATAATTTTCTGTATTTTTTTTTTCCCCCATCCAGGAAGAAGTTCACAAATACGTGCAAATGATGGGTGGATGTGTATACAGAGACCTCAACATGTCAGTAACTCATCTAATAGCTGGAGAAGTTGGCAGCAAGAAATACTTGGTAGCTGCTTCCCTGAAGAAACCTATTTTGCTTCCCTCTTGGGTTAAGACATTGTGGGATAAATCTCAGCAAGGGTATGAAAAAAACAAAACTGATTTTGTTTTGGGGGCTGGTAATTCTTCTGTACAGACTAATTTCTTTTCCTAGTTATTTTACTTGGAAAATAACTACTTTCTCTCTTTCACTGCTGTAGCATAATGAGGTACACTGATGTTAACATGGAGGACTACGCTTGTCCTGTGTTCCTTGGCTGCACGATTTGTGTAACTGGCTTAAGCAGCTCCGACAGGAAAGAAGTCCAGCGCCTCACTGCTGAGCATGGTGGGCAGTACACAGGGCAGCTCAAGATGAATGAATGCACTCACCTCATAGTTCAAGAGCCAAAAGGTACAACCAACACAGTAAATGCTGTTTGCACTTCTGGAGTTGAAGTAGTGTGAATGTGTGTAAGCATAAGAGCTTGAACTGCCTCTGTGTCTGCTTCAGTGTTGCTCTTACTAATTCTGTTTAGGGAATCACTGTTGATGGCAAGAGTAACACAGGGCACCTTTGCTTTGCTCTAAAGACATGAGAAAGAGAACAAAAGAGGAAAAAAATGCCAGAGACATAGATGGTATTTAAAGAAGGGAAAAGGGAGAATCCTAGAGGGGATAAAGAAAAGAAAAACTTTTTCTGGGAGACTGGATAGGACTTAATTTGTACCATGATTGAAGCTGGATTGTGGCCTGATGTTTTTTACCTGATTATTCTTTGTGTCTTCCAAATTCCCTGCTAAGATAAAATGAAAGCTCCTTTTTCTTCCTCTTGGGAAGATGAAAGGATTTTAGTTTTATTGTGAGAAGAAAGGAAGGGTTTTCTTTTTTTCCCCCAATTTCCCTCTCTTTGCCTACAGTGAAATATCCTTGGACTTTTTGACCTTTCTTTTTTTTTGTGTGCTTGAAAGCTTTAGTCTTTTTCTCTTTTTTGTTTCTTTAATGCCTCGTCATACCATGACTTAGCCATCCATGAGATTTTTTTTCTCTAAGTTCATTTAGAGTATAAACAGCTTATCAACAGTCCAGTAAAACATAATTTGTTCATTAAAATCAGTTATTTGAATTTATAAATTTTCTTGATGTCCAGCTATCTTTCAGCAATCACTGTTTGATGCTTTAGTCTTTTAATGATTGTAATTTAAAAAAAAATTTTGTTTACATCTGGAAGGTCAGAAGTATGAATGTGCCAAAAAGTGGAATGTGCACTGTGTGTCTGTGCAGTGGTTTTCTGACAGCATCAAGAAAGGCTTTTGTCAGGATGAGACAATGTATAAAATAGAGGCTGCAGGATCAAAACTGCATAATGCACCCAGTACATCAACACCTACAAATGACACCAGCAAGCCTCATAGTAAGTAAGACATTTTAAAATGTGGTTAAATAAGGTAGGAAACATTTGTATTAAGGAGGAAGAACTGTTTTGAGATGAATAAGGTGCTTGCTTTTGTAATAGTGGTTTAACAATTTGGGTTCTGGATTCAGCTTAAGCATGAAACACAACAGATTGCTTTTATGCACATTGAATATTCCAACATGTGTAGACTTGAAACATGGGGAGGATTGTTAAAAAAGTAAACTTGAATTAGATGCATGATTTTCTGCTTGAGAAGCAGTGGTGTATATCTGTAAGTCCTACAAAAGCATGATTGTTTGTATGTTTGTAGTTTAAAACAAGTGTCTGTAATGAATTTAATCTTACAGCAGTCTTGGGGGGTGGGGGGAAACAAATGCTGATTTTTAAGTTTTTAATATTGTTCTATTTTTTTCTTTATATGCTTGTTTTTACTTACTCCATGCTACTAACAGAAAAAAAGTTAGAAGTATTTTGTAAGCCCGCATGGTAGCATGAAAGGCACAGCCAGCTTTAATATGTGTGCACTTGGTACTGATTCCTACTTCTTTTAAGTTACAGAGTTTTGTGTTGATTTCTCTACTATAGAGAATCCTGTTTGATTTTAGTATTTCTAATAGATGGCCACAAAACTGGACTAAAAGCTATGAAAGCAAGTCTCATTGGCTGCTATGTCATAGGTGTCATCCTTTAGGGAATACACAGAAGGTGTATAAGCGCTCTTTCTAGTAAGACCATGCTCAATCTGTGTGTAAAGAAACCCCTTGGTTTAACAAAGCTTTTACTTAAATAGTATTTTTTATTCTTCAGATTTTACATATCCTTACAGCACCACGAAATCATAAGTGGCAGGTTTGTATGTTCTTTAGTGAAGCAGCAGAGAGAGCTGAGCCAAATCTAATGCCTCTTTTTTCATTTTATTTAAAGATCATACCCTTTCGGACGTCAGCCACATTTCCAGTATCAATGTGAGCGGTGTTAATGAAACTGCATGTAGTTCAGCTATGAGCAGCAGACTGGATCCTCTTCCTGATGAGCTGGAAAACTTGGACATAAGTTCTTTTCAAGCACCTGAAGATTTGTTAGATGGGTGTCGAGTATGTTTAACAATGTATACTTTGAAATGTTCCATTTTAACAAGTGAAAGCAACTATGTTGAAACACTGTCACTTTCTGCTTGAGTAACTTGTTTCCATGGTCAGCAACAAATACCGGATTTATTTTGTCTCCACATGCTGTAGCTTGTGTGTGTGTCTACGTACTTGTGTGTGTGTGTGTATAATTGTATTAAATATGTAGTAGAAATATAAAATTTTATATACATAGACATCTGTATTCAAACACTAGAGTGAATGGGTTCTAGAATTAGTGTGTGGGTTTATTCCGGGGGGGTTTTTGTTTATGCAGTTTCGGGGGTTCATTCCATCAGTAAACATTGAAGCTTTGCTACATTAATTTGCAAAGATAAATTAATCCATTTATAAATGCTTAACTTTTTTTGCTCTTTCTCAGAAGCTGCAGCACTACTCTCTGTGTTCTGCAGCACTTGAAACAAATTATACCAAAACATTCTACTTTTTGGGGGGGGCGGTTTCTGGTTTTTTTTTTTTTACATTTTTAAGGCTTTATGTGTTGCTCTGTTCTCTTTGTAGATATATCTCTGTGGCTTCAGTGGCAGGAAGTTGGACAAGATGAGAAGACTTATTAATTGCGGTGGTGGTGTTCGATTTAATCAACTTAATGAAGATGTTACTCATGTCATTCTGGGGGAAAATAATAATGAGCTGAAACACTTTTTGGACAAAACTGCTCACAGGTTGTGATAACTGTATTGCTTAAGGTCTAGTTACACCTTGTTTCCTTTCTCCCACCACCTTTGGGGTCCCTAGCACAGAAAATACATCAACCTGTTGAACCAAGTTCAGGGGAGGGCCACCAAGATGGTCAAAGGGATGGAGGACCTCTTCTACAAGGAAAGGCTGAGAGGATTAGGTTGAGGAGGCTTTGGGGTGACCAAATTGTGGCCTTCCAGTACCTGAAGGGAGCCTACAAGAGAGGTGGAGAGGGACTTTTGGCAAGGACATATGGAGACAGGACAAGGGAGAATAGCCTTAAACTGAAAAAGGGGAGGTTTAGATTGGATATTAGAAAGAAATTCTTTGCTGTGAGGGTGGTGAGGCTTCTCTGGTTGCCCAGAGAAGTTGTGGTGCTCCATCCCTGTAAGTGTTCAAGGCCAGGTTGGATGGAGCTTTGAGCAACCTGGTCTAGTGGAAAATGTCCCCTGTTCATGGCAGGGGGGTTGGAACTGGATGATCTTTAAGTTTCATTCCAAACCATTGTATGATTCTTTGGAATCACATATTGATTTAAAAATGCTAAGTAGTTCTTGATTTAAATGAGAAGACTTACAGCTAGTGGTCGTAAGTATATCCTCATGTGCTTCTCAGTACTGTGTGTTTGGGTAGCTATGAGTGACCTGAGTGAGTAGAAAAGCAAGTGTTCGTATTGGTGAAAAGGAGTGTTAACATGTATGTGTTAGTACGTTGAGGAGGAAGAACATGGCAATGCAGCAGTGGCAGATATAATTTATGTTCTAGAAAATAATTATGACATGCTTTGTTCTCAGACTGAAAGAATTAAAAAGTCTCTTAAGGGTTGTAAATTGCCCAAAGCTTGCTTAGTATTAGTTACAGACTTCGTGTGTGTGTGTGTGTGTGTGTGTGTGTGTATACTGGTATTTTTGGAGGAGGGAAGAAGATTCACAGGTCTGAAACCTGCTGTAACTTGTTTGTATAACGTTTTATTTTATAGGCCTCATATAGTGACAGCAAAATGGTTGCTGGAGTCATTTGG
>VXAZ01007128.1:4216407-4253043 GCA_013399875.1 Gymnorhina tibicen | reverse complement strand
GTTTTTTTTTTTTTACATTTTTAAGGCTTTATGTGTTGCTCTGTTCTCTTTGTAGATATATCTCTGTGGCTTCAGTGGCAGGAAGTTGGACAAGATGAGAAGGCTTATTAATTGCGGTGGTGGTGTTCGATTTAATCAACTTAATGAAGATGTTACTCATGTCATTCTGGGGGAAAATAATAATGAGCTGAAACACTTTTTGGACAAAACTGCTCACAGGTTGTGATAACTGTATTGCTTAAGGTCTAGTTACACCTTGTTTCCTTTCTCCCACCACCTTTGGGGTCCCTAGCACAGAAAATACATCAACCTGTTGAACCAAGTTCAGGGGAGGGCCACCAAGATGGTCAAAGGGATGGAGGACCTCTTCTACAAGGAAAGGCTGAGAGGATTAGGTTGAGGAGGCTTTGGGGTGACCAAATTGTGGCCTTCCAGTACCTGAAGGGAGCCTACAAGAGAGGTGGAGAGGGACTTTTGGCAAGGACATATGGAGACAGGACAAGGGAGAATAGCCTTAAACTGAAAAAGGGGAGGTTTAGATTGGATATTAGAAAGAAATTCTTTGCTGTGAGGGTGGTGAGGCTTCTCTGGTTGCCCAGAGAAGTTGTGGTGCTCCATCCCTGTAAGTGTTCAAGGCCAGGTTGGATGGAGCTTTGAGCAACCTGGTCTAGTGGAAAATGTCCCCTGTTCATGGCAGGGGGGTTGGAACTGGATGATCTTTAAGTTTCATTCCAAACCATTGTATGATTCTTTGGAATCACATATTGATTTAAAAATGCTAAGTAGTTCTTGATTTAAATGAGAAGACTTACAGCTAGTGGTCGTAAGTATATCCTCATGTGCTTCTCAGTACTGTGTGTTTGGGTAGCTATGAGTGACCTGAGTGAGTAGAAAAGCAAGTGTTCGTATTGGTGAAAAGGAGTGTTAACATGTATGTGTTAGTACGTTGAGGAGGAAGAACATGGCAATGCAGCAGTGGCAGATATAATTTATGTTCTAGAAAATAATTATGAAATGCTTTGTTCTCAGACTGAAAGAATTAAAAAGTCTCTTAAGGGTTGTAAATTGCCCAAAGCTTGCTTAGTATTAGTTACAGACTTCGTGTGTGTGTGTGTGTGTGTGTGTGTGTGTATACTGGTATTTTTGGAGGAGGGAAGAAGATTCACAGGTCTGAAACCTGCTGTAACTTGTTTGTATAACGTTTTATTTTATAGGCCTCATATAGTGACAGCAAAATGGTTGCTGGAGTCATTTGGCAAAGGCTGTCTATGTCCAGTGGAGCACTATATCCCTCTAAACTACCAGCTGTTAGAGAATCCAATTTTGGAACAACCTGGAATGAAGTCAGTTTTTCCCAAAAAAACCAGTCTCTTGAAGAAAGATGCTGTGAACACGATAAAGCACCAGAAAGCTGCTGAAGATGACTTCCTCTCACAATATGTAAATAACTGTTCTACACTAGGTATGTTCTAGGCTCAGCATACTGTAGAAAGTTTAACTGCTCATAATTAGCATTTGAGCTTGCAGAATTTGCTTATTAAAAATATATCCACATCTAGTATGTTAACTCTTACTTTGTGTTTCAGAATTCAAATTTAAATAGGCTTATATAGAACAGTTTTTAACTTAAACCTGAAAACAGCACAATACTGTGATTTCTTTGTGAAACTGTTTTGGGTTGTCTTTGATATTCTTGTCAAACAGTTATTATACTTGGTTCTTTTTTATTTTTCTTTACCCTTTCAGATGAAGGTGAAAAACTAACATCCAGAACCTTCAGTGATGTTACTAACTTGACTGCTCAAGGAGTGAATCAATCTTCTGTCTGTAATGGGTCTTTAGCAGAGTCTTCTGCGCTGGCTGAAGGAGGCTTATTTTTCAGAAAGAGATTTCTTCTTCTGGGTTTTGGTGAAGAGGACGAGTCCTGCATTGCAGATATTGTAAAGGAGAATGCTGGGGAAGTTCTGGCACTGCAAAGCAGAGCCATTGCAGACTATGCTGTGGTACCTTTATTAGGGTGCACAGTGAAGGCAACTGTTGGTGACGTTGTCACAAATACATGGCTGGTAAGGGAGTTACACTTTTTCAATTCCCAAATGAACAGGTATCTGTATTAGAAGTTAGTCTTGTCAGAATGCAATTATTGACTGCTTAAATATAAAGAAGATACTGAGATAATTGGCCTCATTTCATCTGAGATGTACTAAATGAAAGCCTGTATTAAAGCCTCTGCATCTGTAGGGTGTCTTATCTATTTCACTTAATTTTCTACAGGACTCTTGAATATGACTTCATTGTCATGACCCAGACTTACATGAGGTCCGACAGCATTCTTTCTAAGTCATGAACTCTAGAAGGAGCTAGTTGACTAATAATGATTTAATTTGGTATTTTCATTTCTTTCATGCTTTTTCTAGACTTTTTTTTAATTTCTGGCAGAAGAGCAAGTCACCTTTATAGCTTAAAAGTCAAAGAATACTAAGGATATTTGTCAGGAGCAGGCACATGATACAGACTACCTGCTGTTAGTAACTTTCAGTATTAGGTAACTTCCAGTGAAGTAAATCTGTACAGATCCTCAGATCATGCACTGAACTGGAAACCTCCAGTTTTATGGGAACCTCCAGGGTCGGAACTTTAGTAACTGAAAAGTTCTGAATAATGCCTCATTATGTCAAATTTGACAAAACTGACATGGTCTAAAAAAGAATTTGTCTGATCCAATGGGAAATAATTTGTCTCAGGTGTAATGATGGAAGCAGGATTGCTCATTGTTGAGTCCATAAATGCTGTTGTAGGCTTGATTTACATTTTTCTCTCTTTCACCTTCTTGAAGATAACATGCGTGGAACAGCAGGTCCTTTTAGACATCCGATCCAATCCACTCTTCACACCAGTCCTGGTAATGGAAGGAGCTACTCCTCTGGAAGATTGTGTTCTTTCTTTTAGTCAGTTCACTGGTGCTGAGAGAGACTCCCTTGTTTATCTGGCAGGAGTGCTGGGAGCCAGGTACATCTCCTGTTACTGTTACTTCTTGTTCTTAAAGAGCCAATGTGCTGCCATTATGCATTTCATTTCTTCTGCACAAATATTGGAGTTAAAGCTCTTTTGAATTCCATTCATTTACAAAACCTGGTGCTGAAGCAATGAGACATCATTATATAGTTCTTCTATTTTCCTCTCTTTTGAGGAAATATGGTCAGTACTCACAGAGTCTGATTTCTATCAGAATATGCTCAGTCTCTTAATTCCCAGTAACCGAGTCTCAGCAACTTTTTACTCTGCTCTTGAACTGATCAATGAAAGTCAGGTTTTCAGGTGGGGCCTTCCAAATTGCTCTTTGGTTATCTAGGAAAGGACCACTGTTCCTCTGCAGTACTGTCTGGCTCATAACCATGGTGAACCCCATTCACCATCCCAGCTCCTAAGAAATGGTGCCCTATTTGCTTAGAGTTCATCAAGACCTTTGAAAAACTTTAAGAAAAACATGTTTAGTTGTGACATGGCAAAATCTTGTAGCTTAGAGTATCATTTGATCTGATTTGTAGCCTATTTGAACTCAATTCTTGGTGATAAGTTCTCAGTCCTGCCATCTTTTTGCAAGGTTGTGTCCTTGATGATTAGAGAAAAACTGTAATATAAAGAAAACTGTTGTTCATGTGGAAATGATGCTCCAGAAGGGAAGCAAGCCTGTTCATCTTGCTGAAGAATGTTAGGCCCGGTGTATGATTTGAAAATGGGATATATGAGGATTGCTGGAGTACAAGAAATACTGTTTTCAATGCTGGTAGAAGCAAAACATTACTGTGTAGTTTTTGTTGTTTTGGGGTTTTTTTTGAGGGGGGGTTGGTTTTTTTCTTTTCTGTAGGTTAGGCTGTAAAGTGCAAAGTGGGTGGCCTTAGATAGCAATTCTACTGGTTCCTTTTCTGTTGTAAGAATACATTTAATAATAGTGTAAATATTCCCTAGAATAATGTTGTTTATGACTAAATGAGTGTTTTATCAATCTAATTGTAGAGTTCAAGAATTCTTTGTGCGGAAAGCCAGTGCAAAAAAAGGAATGTTTGCCAGCACCCATCTTGTGGTGAGAGAACCGAATGGCTCCAAGTATGAAGCTGCGAAGAAGTGGAATTTGCCAGCAGTCACTGTAGCTTGGCTTTTGCAGTCTGCAAGGACAGGAAAGAGAGCAGATGAAAGCAAGTTCTTGGTTGAAAATGCAGAGGCTGGAGGTTGGTTCTTAGCAAGTTAGGAAATACGATTGTGTCATTGTACTGTTTGTTAATTATAATGAAGGCAGGTATGATGAAAATTTTTTTCCTAATACCTTTAAAGTATTAGAGCTAAAGGATATTTTTTCCAAATATTAACATAGAATTGTAGATTGGTTTGAATTTGAAGGGACCTTAAAGGTCATCTAGTTCCAACCCCTTCCATTTGACCAGGTTGCACATGCAACATATTTTTTCCTGCTGTTGAGTTGTTATTACAGAAATGATACCATGTGATTGCTGCAAATCTGGTGAAGCCAGTGGGGTCTTGTGGTTATCAGTCAGGTGGGATTCAAGCTCAGTGTCTCAGCTATGTCCTTTTTGGCACATATGCTGCTCTGCAGATTGCATGGGAATTGATGACAGCTCCATCTTAGGACTTCAGACTTGTTAGTCTGCAATGATTTGATGCCCCTCTGTTCAGTTCTTCATGGTTGTTGTCTAAATAAGAGTATGTGGGGTCTGTGTTCAAAAGAAAAACCAGTTTGCTTCCTTATGTTTCCTTTGTTTCTTTTAAAGATATGGGGAGTTTCATTACTCAGCTTAGCAAGACAGCAGCAACTGTTAAATCTCCTGATTCAGAACAGCCTACTCATCTCCTTGAAGCTGGAAAAAAAGGAGCTGTGACCCCTCTTGATATCAACAGGTTCCAGAGTAAAGCTTTCCAAGCTGTAATCTCTCATCATACTGGGAAGACAACCCCTGTTGCACAAGGGGGACCACTCCAGAAAGAGCCATCTTTACATCTTGACACACCATCAAAGTTTCTTTCCAAAGACAAGTTGTTCAAGCCTTCTTTTGATGTAAAGGTGATTTCTGCAAACTTTTCAGTCTGCGTGGCCAGTACTGTTTAAGATGTGCATAAACTTAAAAGCAGCACAGAAACCTGTGCTTTTACCCGCTTTTATGGTGTTCACACACAGACTTTCTCTTTTGAATAAAGCCAGGAAAACCGGCTCCTTTATTTTTATAGTTTAGTTAATGACCTGTGGACTAAATTTATTGAATAGTAAGTGCTGTAATATCCTTAACAAAGCTCCTTTGTGCTTATTGCATCATATGCTTGTGTGTCCTAAACCTCAGACAGCATCCAGTCTGTGTTCTTTGCATCTAAGACTGATAAATGTAACAAGACACCTTAAAATTGCTCCAGGTATTTGGAAACAAGGGTTTGCATTCTCTGATGAAATGCTACTTTGATGACGTGTTCTAATGTAATAGCTTTAGAGCAATTACAAAGCTATTGTTGCAAGCTGAAAAAGGCATTGGGGTTTTGGGTTCAGTATCTTATTCTGAAAGCCACAAAAGGCTAGGGGTTTTGGGTTCAGTATCTTATTCTGAAAGCCACAAAAGGCTAGAGAAACCAGCGAAAAAAACCCCCTGACACTTAGAGTATCTGTGCTGGAAGAGGTCCTGAATGTCTCAGGTGTACTTTGGTAGGCTTCAGGTTAGTTTTAAATTTTCAAGTACTTAACTGAAAGGTCAATGCATTGAATTCCTGCAGAGTTGTTAGGTTTTTCGGGGGGTTGTTTGTGGGTTATCTGTTCTGTTGTGGGGGGGTTTCTGTTTTATTTTTTAACCCCTCTGCCCACAATAGGATAAAACATGTTGCAAACATAGAAGAAGCCAGTGTTCTCTTTAGATAGTTCTGCTTCATGAAGAGAAAGCTCCGATAATTTTCAAAAGCAAGATATTCTAGACCAAAATTTCTCTTTTTATATAAAAAAGGACAGTGTGAAATGGTATTTTAAAGGTGCAGATAGAATCACATACTCGTGCAACTCCTGTGGGGCAAGGTATAAGTACATGAAAGTAATTGGTTGGGGTTAGGAATACCCGTGTTTGGTCACTGGCTTTTCCGCTGAGGGAAATTCTCAGTGATGGCAGTGAACAGAGAGATTAATAATCTCTTGTCTTCTTTTTTTGCTTAAGCAGACTCCAAGATTAGGTTTGTCTTGTACAGCTTTTGTGCAGTGGTACTACAATTGCACTTGGTAGCTGCTCCTGTAGTTTGCTGTTCTGGTTTAGGAGTATGAAGTCTTCCTGTATTTATAAAACTTGTACTTGAGTGAGAATTTTGTGAGGTGTTTATGAAAGTCAGTCAGTTTCTTCTTTTTTTTGGTAGGATGCTCTGGAAGCTCTGGAAACTCCTAGAGGTCCTGAACAAAAAGCCAGGAAACTGAGTACACCTCTCTCTGAAGTCATCGGCAGAAACTTGAAACTGGCACTGGCAAGCAGCACAACTCAGGCAGCAGGTCTTACTGCCAGCCCTCAGTTGGCTGCTGCACAGCCAGAAGAGGTAGGAAATCTGGGGGTTTAGTTGCTGGAGCATAGGTTTAATTAGGAAAAAGCTTTATCTTTTGTGATGTAAGTTACAAAGGAATTTGTGAATTGTCATTTGTGATCTATTTGAATACAAATTCATGTGATTATGTGTTCTTTAATGACAGTTAAAGGAAGGTAAGATAGAAGAATTTCCTCATGGAAGGCAAAGAATTTTAACTCCTTTTTCTACTGTCTGTACTACTTTCTTGAGTAATAAGCAGTTGCTAAGTAACATGGTATCTAAATATGTACCAATTTACACTTTGTAGTATGGGAGTGAGATATCACACTTAAGATAATTCTCAGGTTCCAGCTGAACAGGGTTAGATACTTTGTTTTGGACTAAAGTTTGGAGCTCTTTATTTAATGCATGTGTCTTACTTTTCCTGCCTTCCTCTCTAAGGTGCTGCTCTGGTGCTGAACAGAAGAAAAAGAAGACAAAACAGAAGGGTGTAGGAGGAAAGGGAGCATTTCTGTATTGCTTGCTATGTTAGTGCACTGTTTACTGTTGAGGAGGGTCAAGAAAGCTAATGACCTCTAGAGAGAGAAGGCTACTACTTCTTATTTTGTAGCTCCTTAGTCTTACTGTCTCACTCCTCTACAGTGAAATATTTCAATAGTGTCAGGTTTGATAATTCCCTAATTTCAGTGTTCAGCCTGTGATGAAAGGAGCAGACTATGTTCTAGGGAGACTGGCTGAGAATGAATCTTTTGTCTTGGCATTCCTAGTGCATGGTATGTTAATAATGCTGGGTTTTGAGCATGGATGGGGGAGCATCAAAAATAGAGGAAGTGTGTTTATCTTACTTTTGTAAGATAAACTGTATATTTTACTACATGCTTCACTAAATATTAAAGTATTTTTGTTATTGATACAGAAGCCTTCCAATCATGACTCTCCTGTTTATATCTCTGCTGCTTGACCAGGAAGAAGAGCCCAAGCCTCTAGCTGATGCTGTTATATATGTCAGTAAAAAGCTTTGTAAGAGGCAAAGGGAGCTGAATGCAGTAGCAGCTTCTCTTGGAGCAGACTACAGGTATCAGCCAATACAAATGGCTTCTAATAACTACAAGTCTTTGCAACCTAATATGCCTTTTGCTATAGCTAAATGTTAGATTTCACCATCTTAAACAACAGTCATCCACTTGTAATGTGAAATAAGGCCATCTTTTCCCTGCCATGTCCCCAGTCCCTGTGTTCTTCGTAATGTTTGTCCAGAAGTCTTCTTGAATTGCAGTTTTGGGTTTTTTTCTTTGTTTTGAAGAAGTTTAGTTTTTGAATGGCTTAACATTTGCTTTATATTTTATATTTTGAATCTGATGTGAATTTGTGTGTGTTTCTCTCTGGCTCAAAACAAATTCTGTTCTAGATAATAAGCAGGGCTAAGTTAGTGTTCTTAGAAAAGCTTAGGAAAAATAGGTTGTCATAAAGAGAAACTACCAACTAACATTTGTGATTTAAGACAGAATTCTGCTTCCACTAAATCTGATTTATGTGTTTTGTTACTGACTTATATAATAAGTGTTATTATTCATGCTCTGAAGGAAGTTGCCCTTATGTTTGGCAGTAGCTTAGAAATGCTGAAGATACTTGGATTAGATAGCAAATACGTGTTTTATCGGTTTAAAGATTAACAGTCCTCATTTTGTTTATTTTCAGCTTCAAGGATCAGTATTTCACTTGCAGCTCAATATGACAACAAAAGAAAAAGCTCTTATCCTGGATCACTCATTCTTTTCAGAAACTGATTTAAAATTCCACTCACTTAAATGAAAACAAAACAAATCCTAAAGCAAAACCCCTCCTTTCCGTACGTTTCCATGTGTTTATCCTATTTAGTTTTATTTTCTACAGGAATGCTTTCAAAACAGGTTGAAGTTGTTCTATCATGAATTCTGAATTCTGTCTTTTCTGGCAAAGAACCCACTTTCTTTTCTCATTGTTTATTGAGGCATAACAAAATAGGCAAAGCTACTTTAACTTGAACAAGAGACAGGATACTTTCTGAGCTGGATTTATGATACTTTTTGATAGAAATTTCGTCTTCAAGTTGTATTTTGTTCTCTTTTCCAGATGGTGCTTTGATGAAACAGTAACACACTTCATCTATAAGGGAGGACAGAATGATAACAATAAGGAATACAAATCTGTTAAAGAACGGGGTATACATATTGTTTCAGAACACTGGCTTTTAGAGGTATGAAGCTTGTTTTGTTCCCTATTTAAAAGTAAAGGAAAGTGGAGGCTTAAAACCAATTATATGGCAGGGGATTTTCTGTATGCATTTGTACTAAACATATATAAGGAATAATGTTTTGCATCCTGCTTTGAATTAATAAATTGAGTGATCTCTTTTCACTGATGTACATTTACCTTGTTCTCCATGAGAGAAATAAATTTTCTTCCACTGAACACTTCTGCTACATTTTTCCCAGAATGGCAACCACCTTTTTCCCCTTGTGTGAAGTACTTCTTTTGACAGTGTTTTTATTGTGCTTTTCCTATGTTTAGGTGTGAAACTTCTTTTATCTCAATCAGTTCCTTATTTTTCTTATTAACTGATGTGCTTACAGAGTGCCCGAGAATATAAACGGCTTCCTGAATCTCTCTTTCCTCACACTTACAATCCCAAAATGAGCCTGGACATCAGTGCAGTGCAAGACATCAGACTTTCCTCCTCCTCTGGTAAACCTCTTGCAACTGGAAAAGCAGCAGAGGAAAATGAGGTATGATGTGTGATAGGAATGCGTGTTCATGAAGTGATTTTGATTCAGTTAATAGTTATATTGACATATTAATAAAAACATTGATACTTATTCAGCAATAAATAAGTACTGAATCAGGTTTAGCTAGTGATTAATAGTAGCTATTGCAGATGTTCCTTAAGATTTTTCTGCATTCGTAATATTCATCTTCTAGGGTGATGGAGGAAAACACTGGCATTTCAGGATTTGCTTTCCAAATTTGAAAAGATAGATGTCTTTTCTTTTACGTAATGAGATCCAAGGTGTGAACTTGCTTTAGCAGACATTAAGCCTGCAGAATAGGAATTGTCACTCATGTTACTGTTCACTGTTCTACTGTCATTGCAGTAGCAGAAAGGTTAGATTTACTCTAAGGCAAGACTAATAATCTTCAGAATTTATACAAGTGTCAGACATGGTTGAAAAGAATTTTAAAAATGGTATTTGTGAAATCTGCTTGTCTTCATTGGTTTTAGATTATTCCAGTGGATGAAGATGATGCTGATGATGATGTAACTACTGACCAAATAAAGGAAACAGTCACTATAGGGGAAGAACAAATTGTAGCAAGTGAATCCAAAGGAGGTAAATGTAAATCACTGTTTTCATAATATTTATGGAATATCAAACTATCAATATGAGTCTTTGCAGTTCCGGGTGCTGAATGTTAGGATCTGGAAACTTTAGATAGCGTATTTATATACTGGTCAAGTAAAGCTAGCTTTTTTTGCTGCTGGATGGCAGGAAAAGGTTTTCCTCTCTATTTTTAAGATCTTGACAGCCCACAAGAAAATCATGATCATTCATTGGAAGATACTTAATTGCCATTTCTTTGTTTTTAAAACACAGAAGTTCGTCCTTAATGTGACAGATTGTTGTTTTGGAGTATATGTTCTGTAAATAAATGTATTACGGAAGAGTTGTGGATCTAAGTTAGATTGTGTGAGGAAATTCAGAAGTGAGCCAAATGGAGATTTCTCCTTGTGTCTAAAAATAGGTGACTTGGGGCATATGTAGTTTTCTTAGATACTCTTACCCAAGTACTTTTCCTCTTTTTAATGTATAATCTTTGTCCTGGTGGAGGACGGAGGTTGACTGGAATTTCAGTTTTCACTGAAACAGTGAACAGTTGTTCACTTTTCACTTGTTACAGCATAAGAGTTGTGATATTTGAGTTTTGTTTCTTCTCTTTAGTTTTAACCCAAACGCTAGAAATGAGGGAGAACTTCCAAAGGCAGCTGCAGGAGCTCATGTCTGCCACATCACTAGTGAAACCACAAGGGCAAAGAGGATCCCTTTCCAGGAGCAGCTTTGATGGTTCTCCAGCCACTCCTGATAGTGCACGGTCTGTGCGAAATGGCCGCAGCAGGGTCTTGGAAGCTCTAAGGTATTGATTTGTATGTAAGTGTGTCTCATTTTGTCCTTGCACGTATTTAGACATTCATTGAAACATGAATAAGTCTCCAGGGTTTTCAGTTGTGTTGTCTGTTACTACTTATGTGCTTGAGTTGCTTCTCTTGCAATTCAGAATGTTTAACTGGATGTGCTTGGTAAAGTCAGAATGATGTCTTAATCCATAGTGGGTATCTTTCGTTTTTTAAAAAAACCAGAATAGTATGATTGGTATTTTATTTTATGATTGGTTTTAACATTCGGTTTTTGAACTGGCTTGTTTTCTTTCTCTTCAGATTCCTTAATGTTCTTACAGATTTTGAAGAAAATATTTATGAATGCTTACCTAGGTCATAAAGAAGTAGTAGGTATTACTGCAAAGCACCTCTGTGAATGTTTCTTCTCTTTTATTAAGCTTTTCTGTCCAAATGGAGAATAGGATTTGAACTCCATCAACACTGATGTGCAGTAAGAAAGTAATGGAACCCTTGCAAAATTATTCATTTAGCTTGGTGCTTATTTGCAAATAAATAGGCTTAATAAAGAGTAAGGTATGCTGATTTTGTAATAACTTATTAATATGCATATAATAAAAATATCTACTGGTATTTTGAGTGCCTTTTTTCAGCCATGCTGACACTTAGATTCATAAAGCCAGGATGCTAGAATAGCTTTTATACTGAAGTTTCCCCTTTTCCCAGACATAATTTCTAATAATGAGGTCACTGGGGTGCTGCAGTTGATGTGATAATTAACACATTGCCTTCTGGAACGGAAGTCTTCTGTAAAATGAGTATGTGAGGTATCTGTGGTTTTTCCCTTAGGCAGTCCCGCCAGGCACTGGCAGATATAAATACAGAGCCATCCCAGAGTGAGCAGATCATTTGGGATGATCCTACTGCGAGGGAAGAGAGAGCAAGACTTGTCAGCAATCTTCAGTGGCCTAATAGTCCTTCTCAGTACCTTGAGCAAGGTCAGAGTAACACCAATAAGAACATGGATGAGTCTGCCCTCAAAGGATCTGTACCTGATGCAGAGATGGCTGGTATAGGTAAAATTAGAAATGCAATATCCTTGTTCTGTGTGACAGCATCCATTTGGTCTTTGGGGCTTTTAAAATACAGTAGCATTTGAGTTCTACTTACAAAAGAAGTGAGCATTGTTGGCATTTCTCAAATGCCAAAAATACGATTTCATATCTTTGAGCTCCATTATGTGTTGCTGTTTTTTAAGGAGAAGCTTTCCCATCCATTTGTGGTCAAACACCGAGGCAATGCTTGTTAAAAATAGACTGCTGTGGTTCCAAAAAAACCCCAACAACTTGAAAGACTTCATAAAATTTTCCAAGTTGTTTTGATTTTTTTGGTGTTTTGAACCACAGCTGGTTTCCAGGTAACACCTCGGATAAATATAGCGGAATTCAAATGGGAATACCATGAGCAAAATCTTTTCCATTGTAGTGGAAATATTTATAGGTGAAGAATTGGGGTACAAGATTAACTTATGGACCCAAAAAACCGAGATGTGTTGAGTTGCTGATGGACATGCTGGGGTCAGGATTCGGTGAAGATACTTTATTTATGTTCCCTATTCTTGAAGTCTAAAGTCTGTTGCTAGGACTAAGGAAGCAACATACCTCTTCCACCAAAACCAGATGTTTTTTCATCTGTTTTTGTTTTCTTTCTGTTCTGAGATAGTGGAATCCTTTATTTCTCTCTCCCTGCTGCCACCAACTCTTTCCCTCAATCTACTTGAAGAGTTTCTGTGGCAGCAGTCTTCCTGAAAACTGACCTTGTCCTAGAGGAGGTTGAAGAAAATTAGATAAATTCATTCAATTGATTTTTGGTTCAACCAAATTAGTGCAGTTTAGCCAAAGAAATTAGGTCATTTGAGGTTTTCAGGTGATTTTTTTTTGTAAAGCAAGGCATTCAGGGACATGATTGCAATACTGCTCTTGGTGGTTTGTGGTATAAAGAAGAGCATCTTTATGAAAGGCAGGTGAAATATAACTGTACATGTTGTAGCAGCAGCTGTGGGGTTTTTAAAATTTATTTTTATTTTATCTTTTACTTCATACATAATTATATTCTGCCAAAGACAAGTCATGCAACAATACTTTACTTTCACAGCTGTTCCTGAGGCTGGGGATGGAGATGTGATTAAAGGTCTAAAGAGTCCCATATGTAGAGATCCTGAAACACCAGTTAAAGATAACTTGATCCCCACTCCACAGGCCCCCAGCATTGCTTTCCCCCTGGCTAACCCTCCTGTGGCACCAGAGCCCAAAGAAAAGGTTTGTCAAATGAAATAATATTTATGTAGGTTTGTGTTCTGAGAGATGCAGTAATACTTTAAGACATTTTGAATTTGATGGTGAATATAAAATGTGAAGATCTGCATTTAAAATCTTGAGGTGGATTACTTTTGTGCAGTTCTATTCTATTCTCTTTTTTCTATTCTTTTGCATACTCCCCCTTCCTTTGAGATTTTGAACAAGTAATATTTACTTAAAAAAATAAAGCTTGTTTATTTAGTCAAATAAAGCTTTTTGTCCCATTAGTTAGTGCTGGAATGCTAAGGCAGCCTTTGGAGTGAAGAGTTACTAAGTGTATCACTTGGAACTCCTCCAGCCATGTTAGGATGATGGCAAAAATGTTAGGCCTTTGTTTCTTTGGTGGTATCTGGAATTTTATGTTTAGGTACAAATGAGAAATTATTTTTCTGCCAAAACCTGGTTTAAAATCCAGTTTTATTGTGAACTTGGAAAAGGAAAGGAAAATGAGCCTATAGTCTTGCCTGCAGTGTGTCACTTGATGCTCAAACTTTCAGCAGCTCTGTGTCTCCAGAGGCATAACGTGTCGTGTTAGTGGAAAGGCCCTCAAAGAATATAGAATTCCAACTTGATAGAAAGTGAGTGAATGAGGCAGTGTGATAGATCAAAGCTGATTTCTTCATGTGTTTAACCTGGCATTCTGTGGATGTGAATGAAGGATTAGTTGTTATGACAATTAGTTCAGCTGTGCCCTGAAGAAAGGGGGAACCAAGAGGATGTTCAAGCAGGAACCTAAGGATAATTTGATAAGATTCAAGCTTTTTGTCAAGTGACTGACAGGTTTGGTTCTGCTTTTCCCAGCTAAAAGAAAACTTAATATATAAATAACCCAGAATATTTGGCAGAGAAATAGTCAGCTGTCAACCTAATAGTTCTGTCATATTTTCAAATTCTGTTACTGTATTTCTAGGTTGTTACAGAAGATAAGAAGGCTGATGAAGAAACAGAAGAACTCCGTAAATTTCAGCTGTCTTCTCTTAATCCTCAAGAAAGATTTGATTACTGCCACCTGATTGAGGAATTAGGTACCAGATATTTGTGAAATGCAAAGAATCGTATGTCTGTGTGTGTCTGCTCAGCTGTGGCTTGTTGGGGAAAAGAAAGGGCTTCTGTTAGTGACTTATCAGATTTGAGGTCTCAAATTTATGGCTTTCTGTGCTTTTGAGCAATTCTTTGAATATAGTATTATTATTATGTGAGTGATCAGCTTTGCCATAAAACAGCAATGGTTTTGTCTTCTGATAGTTTTGTTTCAGCTGTCTTCACAACAGCCTCATTCTTTACTGTTGGGAGTGCCCAGGATGGGTCTTCTGGTGTCTCTCATTCCTGTCTGTGTTGCAGTGGTACCTTACAGAGCCCCTCTTTCCTGGCTGCTTCTCCCTCCCTAGCAGCTTCTGCCCGTGTCATTTCAATGATAATACTCTCAATGTAAATTTGAGTTGAGTTTTCATCTGGATTCAAATAATTCTCACTTTGAGTTGATCCTTTCTGTGTACAGCATGATGCTTAGATAATCTGAATCAAATTAATTTCTCAATTCAAGGTGGAATAGTACTTGAGAAACAGTACTTTGATCCGAGTTGCACACACATTGTTGTGGGACATCCTCTTCGGAATGAAAAATTCTTGGCTTCGATGGCAGCCGGAAAGTGGGTGCTTCATCGTTCCTACCTGGAGGCGTGTAGAGGAGCTGGCTGCTTTGTTCAGGCATGTGACCCTATCCCTAGGACATTAGTGGGTTTTACATTTTTGCATTTATTTTTGTTTGGCACTACTAGGAAAAGACAACTTCTCAAAACCAATTGCTAGTTTAGGGTGCCCAGGCCATGGGAGTTTTAGAGAATCCAAAATCTGAGAAGTTTTTGGACAGCTTTGTCTGAAAACTAGTCCTGGACCAAATGCCTGATGTAAAATAAATGAAATACCTCCGCTTTTTATGATAGCTTCTTAAAATTGAGTCTTTGAATACCTTTTGGTAAATTCTCACTGGTATCAGCTAAATTTACATGGGTCTTGTGAAACCAGGAATAAAATCTTGATCCTTTCAATAAATAAGCATATATTATTTTTAAATAACTTGGTTCTATAACCACGTACATAAATATTTTTGAACTCAACCTCTTCCGATGCCTTCCTAACTGTTAATTTTGCAGTTCTCCTGGGTCAGGCAGTTCTTTTACATTGACCAGGCTAACTTTAAAATCATGCCTGTAGACTGCTTCATATCCTTATGTATTAAAGCCAACTTTCATTGTTTTGAAAGACACTGCAGAAATATAATCAGTGGTGACCAGTGTAGTGAGCTGCTTTGTCCTGCTGTTGAATTCTATTGTAGATGTAACTGCAAGAGGAATCAGGTTGTGTACATGACTTGATGTCACAGAAAACATGAGTTAATTTAGATACACATGTGCAATTAAGAGCCATATCTCAAATTTTACCTAGAGCTGTTTTGGCTAGATAAAATCCAAATATATAGCTAGAGTGAGATGGAATTTGTTTCAGGGTTTTATGTTTTCAATTTGGTGTGGGTTTTTAAAATCTATATTTTTGCTGGTAAAGTTGGCAGGACTGCTTTTAATTCAAGCTTATGGTTGTTTCAGGAAGAAGACTATGAGTGGGGAAGTAACTCTGTACTTAATGTTTTGTCTGGAATCAATGTAAACCAGAAGAAACTAGCACTGGCAGCCATGAGGTGGAGGAAAAAAATTCATAAAGGGAGGCAAGAAACGGGTATTGCTGAGGTATATAGATACTTCTGTAATGTAAGCTGTACAGTGTGGGTGGACAGGACAGGGATTGTCACCAAGAAACTTAAAAACTTTACTGTCAAGGGAAGGTAACCTGTCTTGTTATCAAGAACAAAATGTCTTGGCTTGATATATTCTAGTTAAGTAATTTTGTTTTTTAGAAAACTTTCTGTGCTGGTACATTAGAAGTCTTAGTCTCCTCTGAACCAGTGTTCATGTTTTGCAAAGCTGGAATGTGGCTACTTATGTATGTAAATGTCCCTCAGCCAGGAAGATGATGTTTATGCTTCAGAGCTCTGACTGGAGAGCTAACCTAACTCAGCTCTGCTAGGAAACCAAAACTGGTTACTGGTTTCATAGTCTTTCAGTGAGATTTTTGGAAGCGAAACTTGAACTCCCCAAAGCCTTTCAACTCCTCTCTCAAAACAGGCACTGCAGTTGAGGATTCATTGCAAGGTGTTGTTTCAATTAGGTCAGGAAAAATCTTGTGTGTGTTTTATAGTAATCTTTTTAAAAGGAATGCTTCTAACAAATCCTCTGTGCCCTTTGCCTACCTGGAAACCACACTGAGTGTTTGTAGGAGGCAACTAGTTGGCCCTTGGTGCTGTTACCGTAACTAAGTGCATAGTGGGGGAACAGAGGAAAATGTTTTCAAGTAACTGGGGGTTTTTTAAGATAAGATTTCTCTCAGCATCTAGTGTTGTGGGAAGCATGCTCTCTGCCAAGGGTCTTTCCTTAGAGGGGGCTGGGTGGCAAGCTGCTGACTGTGGCCCAATAGCTGTATGTTCTGTGGAATTTTTTTCTGGCATGTACATTTAAAGGCAAAACTAGGTAATTGCAAGTCTTCATCTGATAGTCTCAAAAGGGGTAAATTATAGATCATTAAATCTTTGTACTTTTTCAGTACCAGCATACTTTTGACTAAATTGTCTTTTATCTAGGGAGCTTTCAGTGGTTGGAAAGTGATCCTGAACGTTGATCAAACCAAGGAAGCGGGATTCAGGCGCCTTCTTCAGTCAGGAGGAGCAAAAGTATGTCGTTGTTTGAAAAAAAAGAACTAAATATATATTTGTTTGTTTAATTATTTTTTTTCTTTCTGTTTAGTTCTGTGCTGGGTATTTTTCATGTGAGTAAAAGGTTTTAATGAACAAAATTGCTTACACAGGGTAGCTGAGAAATGATCAAAGGGTGGGAGGAAAAAGCTTTGTCATCTTCACTTTGCAAGTGGTCAGGCAGAGCAGCTTGTCTGAGGTTACACGAGTCAGTAGTGCTGGTGGGAATTGAGGATAGAATTTCTGTGCCCTGCTCTGATGAGAAGGATCACCCCTCTGGACAGGTATGTGATGGTACAGAATGCAGCTGTAAATGGTATTTGGTTTCCCACTGGTTTCTGTTAATTTGATGAGTGAAATTAAAGGTCATGAACTGCATTTGTCTTGGGGAAGAAACACACCTAAACTTTCGTGGGTCGTGTTTTGTCTGTAGGTGTTTTCTGGCCATTTTGCATCTCTCTTTAAAGAAGCGACTCACCTCTTTGCTGACTTCAGTAAACTGAAGCCAGAGGACTCCAGGGTGAACGTGGCAGAGGCGGCAGCCCAGGGAGTGAACTGCCTCAAACCGGAGTACATCGCTGACTACCTCATCCAGGTGGGCATGCCCGAGGGCTCCCTGCCTGCCACACAGCCCCAGCCCCCTGCGGGGGACTGCTGCTCTACCAGTCACAGACAGGCCTGCTTTGCCAGGAACTGTGGCCACAAAGTGCCTGTGCTGAGCGCTTGGATCTGTGGCCTCAAATTTATGCTCTAACATGACTTGTTCTGGTGCTGGCAGTGGGATCTGTTGCAGGGTAGGGAGCTGCTCGCAAAACATATTCAAAATGTAGGTGTGTAATGTTTGTTTCATTATTTTCAGTTTTAGACAAATAATGAGCTGTTTCTGTTCTCTCAGAAGCTGCTCTTCTTACTAACCCACTCTTTTTTTTCTCTCTCTACTGAAGGATCCACCTCCCCCTATGGAGTCTTACTGCCTGCCGGAAGCAGAGTCTTACCTTCAGAATAACTCAGATCTTGGAACCGGATTATCCCAGAAAAGAAAAGTACTGGGAGAAGTGAGCAGAGTCAAGCGATCCAGAATACACTAAGCATATTCTCTGTTCTTAATTTGTACATTTTAAATTCATATTTATATTTTTTCATTCTTACCCAAAAAATTAAAAGCTTTGCGTTTCACTTCTAACTTGTCCTGAGATTAAAATAAATTTGCAGTAATACTTATAGGAAAGATTGCTTTGGTTACCAGTAGCATCTAAAAATATGGCAAGAATTCATCCAAAAAATACTTTAACGTGTCCAAACTATCGTGCTAGTGATTGTGTCTGTGGACACAGTTATATAATAATAGTTAAGAAATAATTTGTAAAATGCTTATCACATCTTTTATCTGTGTGTTGTAGGGAAAATACCAGTTGATGAGAATTCCATTGCATTTCCCATATAGTAATGGACTTAAATTTTTACATTAATTTTTCATCTTTTGGTATTTTCTATTGGAAGGGAAGAGGGAAACCAGACAAAAAGAACTGGCTTGTAAATTTTTGTACTAATAGAGGGTGTAATAAATTATTTCTATAGATCACAGGTGCTATTGCTGCCATCCTGAGTGTTAATGAATCTGCTCAGCAACTGTAGAAACAATTCTGTTACCCAAGAGGTGAAGCTTGTCTTGACCATGTTCCCTGTTTGAGTCTGTGACAGGAACCAGAGCCCGACAAAGACTTCAGTTTCTGGCAGCTGGAAATGTTCTTAGTCAGACAACCACTCTATTTGACAAAGTGTTTGACCTTTTCAGTACCAGTGGGGTCTGGGTCTGTATTTACTGAACTTCATGTATGTGAGTGCACTGTCTTAGTCTGGGCAAAAGTGTGCTCATGGAACCTGAAGAGCTGTATTTAAGCAGCTGGAATTACCACAGCCTGTTTGAACAGAAAAGTACAGCATCCAGTTGCACAGGACCAGTGGAGTTGTCTGGAAAAATACGTGTAACACTGAAGTCTATTTAATTTACCTCTTTTTTGTTTTGAAGGCAAGGGTGTATTCTACATCTGTTTTCTAGCTGCTGAATACTGTTTTCTAGAAAGAGTTTGCATCAGTATTTGTTGCAGATCCAAGACTGAGCCACAAGCATCTAAGCGCTGTGCAACCTGAAGAATCACTCTGGGCTGGGCAGAACTAAGCCTTTGCTGTTTGGGGAAGGGACGAGGCACCTGAGCTGTGGGTCTCCAGGTGAGAGAGAACAGGACAGCAGCTTCTCTTTATGTGCAAGGCTGTACTTTGGGCTTCTGCTTCCTGCTTTAGTGCAGTGGTGGTTTTGTCAGTGAGCTCTGCAACCTGCTGTCAGGATGACCTGAAGGAATTGTCAGGAAGGACTGCAAAGGAATGTAAGGGATTTGATTCTTTTAAAGAAGTGAAATCTGTGCCCCTATCACTGGGGCTGGGCTGTGACAAGACTGCTATGTTGAGTTGCAGTGACTACAGTTTTATCACCTGCTTTGGTTTTTTTGTTCATAACAGCTTGATGCTTTTTGTTATTTATGGATGTCAAACATCTCCAACTTGTTCCAAGTCCACATACTGAAAATAATGCTGCTCTTAATGCCTTACATCACATTTTGAATTAACTTTAACTTTGAATTAACTGTGTATTTCACTGTTCTACCTCTGAAGTGCTGCTTTGCATTGCAGGCATTTGAAATAGGTGTGAATATTACCAGGCAAGACCTAAGGTTCCTGTGACTTTTTCTTCCCAGTCCCCAGAACTTGCTGTGGAAGGGTGGTGTTGCTTTTCTCACTTTAGATAAAAACCCACTCCCTGACCCACTTAACTTAAGCTTTAAAAGAAGTCTTAGAGTCACACAGTTCCTGCAGCTGCTGTGACTCCTGAGGCAGGGCAGAAGGGGGAGCAGTTAAAATCAGGCATGTACCAACCCAGAGTGAAACCAGTAACCTGGGACCTGAGTGCTACATGTTCTCCACTGTCCATTGCCCTGGTGGACACTGGTTTAAAGGCAGAGGGGAGGCAGGGCAGTGAGGGAGTGCTGGGGGAACAGGAGCAGAAAGCAGCCAGAGCCAGCTCCTCTTCTGCGCTGGGCCTCGAACACCGCCCTGGACATCCAGCGCACTGGTGTCCATATGCCACACATGGGGGACACAACACAAGCAAGACAAACGTGGGAGATGTAAATTCAGTTGGTGCTGTTAAGATAAATTTATTTTCTTCAGCTTTCTTCACAGGAAACATCACAAAAGTGCTTTACAGAGTTCGAATACCATTACTCTACCATGGGACAAAAGGACAACAGGTGTGTGCAGTGCACAGTTAGAAGTTGTCATATGTGGAAGCCATGATAGGTAAACCAGGGTAAAAAAAAAACCTGACAAAAAAATATATAGTTCAGGGTTTGAACTTAAGTTACGATATAAACATAATTATATAAATACACAGGCACCATTAGGTTCCTGTGTTAACTGTGGGGGCCACACAGGGATTCTCAGAAACAGATCATATTGAACCCTACTTTGCTGAAACAGCTTCTGCTGTGCTCCATAGGCTCCCAGCCAAACCATTTTCCCAGCCAGACAATATCATTCTTTCTTTTGCACTACACTGAGCACACAATTATCTTCATTTCTTCACATTAAGTCTGGTGCTGAGACATTCTGGTATATTGTTGAAAACAAATTCAGGTTAGTATTTTTTTTTTTCCTTTTCACTTACAGAGAGATCCTCTTAAAATTCTTCCCTCAGTAATCTCTTCATTAAAAAAAAATAAAAATGCTTTAGGCTAGATGCTGCTGTCCAGGTAAGACAGTTTTGTTTAAGCTAGAACAGTACCAGTCATGCAACCCTACTCCTTCCCATAGCTGAGCTGTGTTGTACTGTGAACAGTGCTACTGCCTCCTTTTTGCTGTATTCAGTGGGAATTAGGCTCCCGTGGCTAGCCTCTGAGGCTCTAGGTTTCAGTTCTTCTTTTGCAATGTTTGTGGTACTACAGCCCTGACAAAAAACAATGCAGCATGATCAAGACGTGGGAGTTCTTGCCTGCTGCTGTCTAAATAAGTGGTGAATAATTCAGGCACCTGACTAAGAAATCCTTGGCATGGTAATAATGTAGATGAACAGAAGGAGGAGGAATACTGTAGGGCAAAGAGAGGTCAAAGCAAGAGAATTTTGCTGAGTTTTGAGTTCCAGGGAAAAAATGAGCAGAGCCCATTACCTAGAAAACACTGTCATGCCAGTTTCCAAAGCCACTTTGCCTTTTACCCAATTCCCAGAGTAGAGACACAGTGCATGGTCAAAGAATTTGTCAGTCCTGAAGGTTACTGGGCAGTTAGTAAGTAACAGTACAGAGCTACAGTGGCAAGACAGGGCTTTGGTGAGTGTAGCAGCAGAGATGAGTCTTCCAGAGGCAGGGGCCAGGCTATGCGTATTACATTCTAACAACTTTCAGATTCATTGGCTCTGTTTTCCCCTCCGCATCCTCAAAAAGTAAAAAAAATCAAATCCCAACTCCCCTTGGCCAACTTAATCTTAACTCCCAGCAGCCACAACTGGTTTTTGACAGAATACTGCTATAATAGAACACCTAACAGATACAGTTATTTGGATGCAAAATCCAAGGTACGTTCTTCTCAGCCCAGTACCGTCACTAGTACTGGAAGGCAGCTGCTCTCTGGGATGTGGTACTCTGATAATTGAGGTAATGCAGCTCTCAAGGGCCAGGCTCTGCATCCTACCAGGCTTGAGTCTGCCCTTATGACACATCCTTTGTATCTGTAAACATAACATGACTGGGAAATGCAGTCAGCACTTAAAGACAACATCATTTACAGCTCCATGCTCTTTAAAGCACAAGATGATGAGAATGAAGAGATGAAACAAACCACAAAGACTAAGCCTGCCCTCCAGTGTTGCTTCATCTCAAATATTGTAATGCAGTTTCAATATCCAGTTAAATACTACTACAGGTATATTAGACTAAGCATGGCTGAGCCCATGTGGTTGCCAGTCAGAGACTAAGTAACAGTAATGCATCTGCTTCATCTCTGGCACAAAGAAGAGAATAACCCAGAAATTTAAAACAAGTTTTTATGGGGCTTTGTTCACTGGCACTTGATTCTGGCTGCTACACCTAGACTTCAAGTGACAATAACATTTTAATGAAACTGACCTTGTGTGGCAAAAATAACTCCATTGAAACCAGTGAAGTTAAGCTCTGGGAGACCAGACATATATTTTGCCTTTTTACTCAATAAATTTGTTCTCTTGTATCAGCCAGTTTTTATGGTTTGAATCATTTTGCTATGATTTTATATACTCCAAAAGAGATACAGAATAAGTGGTTTGTTTTAATTAAAAAAAGGAAGCTTATGACAATATTTTAACAGTTTTCTGTAGGCAAGTTACTTGAAATAAAGCAGACAGATGTAATGTGATGACTTCACTGCTGCAACTTAGCTAAAATGGAAATTCAGTACAGAAGATAGGAGACATGAAAAGGAACAGAAAACATCAGATAGAGTAAAAATTAGTAAGCGCTTGCCATGCTACTCACTGACCAGAAGAGTGAATTATATACATGAAACTGAAGACTTCAGTACATCAAATGGCAAAAGCCAATCCCCATGGAAGTTATTAGGTTGATGGTGATTGCCAGGATAGTCTAACTGACTGTAAACTTGGCAAATCAGGGGCACGTGAGTTGTCAACAGAAAAAACCAAGGCAATAAATACTGGAAAGGTTTTAAACCACTCATACATGCTCTGGTAGTAGTTGTGACATGAGTCTGAATTAGTTGTGATCTTTCAAGGGGACGATCTAGGCATCACCATGGGCAGCTTGATGAAGACATCTGCTCACTGTGTAGTTGCAGTCAAGAAAGCGAATAAGATGTTAGGCTGTATTAAAGACAGAACAATACAGAAAAATATTACAGCATCTATTTCTCTTAGAGGTCCTAAATGAATATTTGCTGTTTCTTCAGCACCTTAAAAAAAGTGACATATTAGAAAAATACAAGCAGGAAAGTGATTAGAGAATGGTAGAAGCAGCTCCTCGGAGCTGGAAAGGCAGTAAGACTAAGGTAATTTATTTGTTAAGAGGGGCAGAGATGATAAACATCTTAAAAGCAATTCTCCTTCCCATCATATAACAAGATATATACTTTAAAGTCATTTTAAGCCACCTACCAATATATGGACCTTAATATCACTCATTACCATCATCATCATAAGCATTCCAAAAAGCCCCATGTTATTCTTCAGTGCTTATTATTCAGCTAGTTAAACATTTCCTCTGAAGCAACTGCCACAGTTTGTTGAAGTTTAACAGTAATCACTTCTGGCAGAGAACTGTCACTGCTGATGCACATTAACAACTGTCTTAGAGGTGCTGCAGTGATAAAAATATCAGTAAGAGAAGGTAACTGCTGGGCCTGATCTCTGTCGAGGACCCACCAGAGCTCTCATTTGTCTGCACGCAGGCCACCCTCACGTTCTCTGATTTTTTTGAAGCCCCACTGTAAAAGCTGAGCAATGAACCTTGAAATCACCAGCAAAAGCAGACAAAGGCATATTCATAAGTTACTACTTCATGTTACTTCAGCTGCAGTTAACAGATTAATCAGGAGATAATAATAAATAAGAGTACTATTCACTTCTGCTGTATCTGTATTCCTTTCTCTTACCTATCCCTTCTGCTTACGCCACTCAGCCCTAGTTTTTGATAATCTCTTCCCTTTGTTTATTTCATAAAAACCCTTCCATGGCCAACTACTTCCCTTTTATTCATTCCCTTCCTCTACAGTTTGCCTTAATACCAGATTTCACAAGTTTTGAAGATTATTCTCTCTCCCCATTTCTCTCGTAGCTGCATGCCACTTCAGCTTAAATAAGGGAAAGAATAAAGAGCAGGAAAAAGGTGTTTACACATGGAGAGAAGAAGAAAAATACATTCCTATGACAAAATACCACTTAGTATCAGGAGTGAACACTTCTGGTTCACGTGATTTGAACAAACTTTAAAACAGCCACATTATAAGAGATGGCTATCAACTGTGAGCAGGATTTTATTTCAGTCATGGGGTTTACAAAATATAGCAATATTGGTTTTAATATGTTCCACATAAAAACAAAGAGCCTCATATTAATATGCCATTTGGGTTGCACAGATAATTGAAGAGAGGAAATATCAGTTAAGAGTGCTCAGCCTGAACTTTTTCCTTACCCATACATACTAAAATAAGTCTAATTACATAATACTTAAATAGGACGTATATTACATTCCATAGAAATAAGCCTTTGCCAAAATAGTATTAAAATACTACAATAAAAGCTAATATAAAGATCTTTTAATAAAGATTTTTAGTCCTCTGTAGAACCTTCCATCAGCCCCAGCCCTTGACAAAGAACAGCTTTGGCCTCACAACACCCCTGTGAGGTAGGTTGTTGGTTTTTTGGTACAGCTGGGGAAACTGAGGCAAAGTGAAACTAAATTATTTGAACATAGCAGCTCAGTAGAAAACCAAGGCCAAATCCCACTCTCTTGGTCCCATGCTTCCCGTGCTCTTGCTACGAAAGAGGCTTGGCTTCTTTTCAGTGCACACAGTTGTTTTAGATGATACTTTCCAGTCCAGTATTCCAGACACACTACTTTTCCTGGTGACTCATTAATACTGTGATATGTTTTTAGTATTTGTATTCTGGCTAAGCAGAACTTCACTGAAGTGAACACTGAACTTCATTAACCTTGCTGCATCAACACATACTCTTAAGCAACTGAAAATAAACCCATGATGTATGTACCACTTAGAAGATACTTCACAAAAAAAAGTCTTCATAGCTATTTGAAACAATGTCTCAGCCTTTTATCATGAAAAATAGTTTTCTTAAATACACAAGTTACTTCCTAAGAGGATTGTTGAGCCATCTTGTAATTTGTCCTCAGTTCTCTCTTTAGGCAACAGGTCAGACAGCTTCATACCAATGCAAAATTCTACCTTGTCTCTGAACAGGTTCTCCCAGTTTGTTGAAAGGAAGAAATAAAATGGGCTGCCTTCCCCAAGTACTGAACTTTAAACAGTTTTGCTGATTTAAAGCCAGATGAATCTGTCACTTGTGCAAGCAGTATCTACCCACATAGCACTTTGTACTATCCAACATCTTACACTCCACTCCCTGTCTCAGGCTATGCATTTAATGCTATTTTTTAGAAAACAGCCCTCCTAATCCCTCTCTTCTTATAGCACCTATATTTTATTTGCATAATTTCCACTTTCCCTGATTTATTTATTTATTAATCTTCCTTCCTGCTCTATTTCACTTCAAACAGAACATGGTAGAACTACAAGTGCTGCTTGAGAAGCCAAACTTTAGATACACGATATTTATGACTTAAGACTCCTCAGCTCTGTTTTCTGCTGTCATTTCTTCCTCCACCTGCTAGAGCTTGCAGGCTCTCATATTAACCTCAGTACAGACAAGCTGTCTTTTTAACTTTTTCTGAAGAGTTTATCTGCAAATATGTCAATTTCCTCCCCTCTACACATACCTAATTCATATATCTGAAGTTTAATTACACATATTATTTTCTTATACTGCCAAATAAAAGCCCCTATTTATCATTAAAAACAAGTTGTAACATTAAAAGCTGAAAACAGGGAGAGAGAATTTGGGAACTAAGTTACAGTCAGGCAACAAAATCTAGATCGTGAGTGTTCATGAAGATTTTATAGTACTCAAGGTGGTTTTGGTATAATTTAGTTTCTTGGGCCACTGAGGTATAAATTTCTGACCATATCAATATTGGAAAGACTAACAATTACTACCTTGTAAATAAGCAACTTTAAGCACATGAAGCTGTATTAATCCCTGCTCCATTTTAGTTAGGGTATTTGACAGAAAACCACAAGCAAGTTTAAAACTGCTCAACCAGGCAGAAATTAGAAAGGCAAAAAGCTACAACTACTGCAAAAGCTCAGATAAGCAAACTCCAAGATGTGCAGCCCAATCAAATTTATATTGTGTTTACTTGACCTGAACAGCACAGGGGTCTCAGCCATGGTGTGGTGAAAGTTTCCAAGAGCTGACAGATGCAGTCAAATACCAAAAGCCCTATTCCCTGTGGTGTCAGGCCTCTAGCACAATTTGTACCATTAAAAATTCATCTAAGGTATTGTGGACAAGACTGGTAAAACTAGCTACAAATACAAAACTCAAGTAACAGGAGACAGCCACTTTTAGTTGTCAATTCCTCTTCATTTGTGAATAAGATTAAACATGACACAGCTAAACTGGGAGAGATGGGGAGGGGCAAAACTAATCCTCTCCTACATTTATCATCAGCTCAAGTAAATACAGATTCCAGATACCTACAGTAGGCATTTGGGAAGTCCAACTTTATTAAAATTACCTAGTTTTTAGCACTTTAACATCCTTAAATACAGACTGTATCATTGAGAAACACAAATCCAAACTGTTCTTTTCCCAGTAAACAATATTCTACCAGCAAGGTGGTAACTTTATGGCTGTGTTTTATTTTAAGCCAAAGAAATAAAAACCTTTAAACTGGGAATTAACAAGCAACCCACCATAAAAGCGTGTCACAGGCCAGGGAGTCCCTGAAGCAGCACACAACTGCATTATACTGACTGGCATCAAGGACCTCATTTCTACGACTGACAACCCTTAATTGATGGAATAAGCCTTCAACGAGCATTCTAAAGGAATGAAAAGGACATTCCTAGCATGCCTCGAATGAATGCAACAACAAACCAGATAAAGCTGGACTCGAGAGTCTCCAAAGCATACCAAGCTTCCACATAGGACTGACTTTCAAAATTTCAGGCATGCAGAACAATTACTTGGTACAAGGAAGATACTGACAACTGGCATTTCGATAGTTGCTGGCAGCTATATTAACACGAGAAACACTTCTTTTAAAAGCAGTTTAACATTCTGTACTACAGAAATCTGCTGCATTTCCGATTTTTTTTCCTTATGCCTCCAGAAAGAAACTGGAATGATATGCTTGAGAGAAGCCCCCAACGGAACACCTTTAGTTATCAGGACCTGATGGGCTCCAGTGATAGCAGCCATCCAGAGGTTGGGTTTTTCTTCCCATTCTTTAATTTAGCAGAGGTACTTTTAAGTGAAAAGCAAATCAAAGTTTCATTCATACTCAACTCACCATCTCAAACCAGTCCTATATGGTGGGAGTAAGAAGACCCTGTGCCAAATAGCAAACTAAACTTCTATGTATAAATAAAAGTTTTATTAATGTGCTCTGCTATAAGCTCTGAAATAGAGCCCACCTGACCATAAAGACAACTGCCCACTCCGTGGCCTATCCCTTAAGAGATCCAAATGCTCT
This sequence comes from Gymnorhina tibicen, assembly GCA_013399875.1. Classification (NCBI taxonomy): domain Eukaryota; kingdom Metazoa; phylum Chordata; class Aves; order Passeriformes; family Artamidae; genus Gymnorhina; species Gymnorhina tibicen. The sequence goes on along the minus strand of VXAZ01007128.1, from coordinate 4,225,806 downwards.
ATACTCTACTATTGTATGGTCATGAGCTCAAACTAAAATGTAAAGATTCACTAGACTCCAGAATCCATGTATATTTCCATTTTATTTGATTTGAAACTTTTACAGGGTTTTCTTGAACTGCCAGAATTCATGCCCAAAAATCTCAATAAAGGTGGTACAATGGACAGTCTCATCTACCCTTCACACAAGAGACTAAAACTCTATTCATGTGCATTAGTGATCTCAATCTCTTTAGAGCATCAGGAAAAGCATTTTAAGACTTCACATCTCTACCCAATCAAGTGACATGTCCATTTACCATAAATTCCACAGAAATTGTGACAACAACAGTTTTTCTGGCAACAATGGATTTTCAAGGAAGATACATGGCTCAGAGTCCAAGTATTGGTATCAGTCTTTCAGCGGGGTTTTGTTTCCAAATGAAGTCTCCAACTTTAGGAATAGTCTCTTGAGCCCTCTCTTTAATAGCAGCTTCTAGCAGAATTTTTATAGACAGTTAACTCTGCAAGGGCAAGGCCAGTTTTAGTCTGTGCACGAAAGAACCAGGTGAAACCCCAGCCCCACTGAAGTCAACAGCAAAATCTGCATTGGCCTCAGAGAAGTAAATTTAAAGCAAGTCAGCAGTTAGCCAAAGGGAACCCAACTGGGTGGTTCCTGAACTATCTTTACCTTCTGCACATACACAGTACTCCCACACATGTAAGCAAGCTTTGTTTTGTTCCCTTGTTTTTCTTGCCATTGGCAACTCTTATGGATGTTGGGTCTATTTTTTGGCATTTACTCTGAGAAACCTCAACACTGGAGCACACCACTATTGTACTTCATTTTGCTTCTGGTGTAAAAATTCAGAGAAGAGAAAAACAGTTACAGCAGAACACTTCTGGTACTTGACAGGTTTGGTTCACTGAAACAGTTACAGGCAATGTCCTATATTCCTTCTGTACACCAGTGCCATTTTGCCTACTTCCACTAAATTATGTAACTTAAAGAAGTCACTGCCTTCCATCATTACTAAACTTTCTGACTGTGAATAAACACCATTTATGAGTTATACTTGGAGGACTGCTGCCTCAGAGAGCTGCATGCTTCACAGAAGTAGCCAAACAAATTAGGCTTACCAGCTTTAGTTATCTCTCTGCATATTAAGTTATTCTGTTTATCAAGTAAGCATCACTCCTCAACAAACAAATAGTTGTTTTTGATAGAAGATAGTTTTTATCTTGTATCCCTACTGCCACATGTCTGATTTTTAAAGGACAAATTCTGAAGACTGTCATTGGAGTCCGGATACCTGTGTGTCAAATCAAAACTCTTAGTGCTTTAGGGTGAGAAACACAAACTTCATGACAAAAACCAAAATAAACCCTATTTCACTACAACATCTTATCATTGTTTAAATATACTGCAAATCAGTATCAGAAACAAGGCAGGCATTTTTTCGGTGGGTAATAGAAAAAAAAAAACCTTAAACAGACAACTTTGAAAATGGCTAATGCAAACAAACTATTCAAACCCATCATTCCTGAAATCTGATACTGAATGAGTTTTAATTTGTTTTGCAGTTACTTCCGTACAGCACTCTAGAAAGGTAAACAAACTACAGCTCTGTTGTACTTGGATAGTATGAGTGGTATGGGACGCTCCAGAAGTCTCTAGTAGGCTATGGCTACACATGACAGGATTCCTCAGAAGGGGAATGAACAGGTTTGTCATTAAGGTCACTTAAATCTTTGTTATAGCAAATTGGAACCAAATGGCTGACTTCTGCAGGATTTCTGACAGGAATCCAGTAGAGCTGGTTTCAAGTTTCAGATGGCCACTAAAACAGCTGTAACCTTCTCTTCCAGAAGTTGTGATCCACATGGTGTCCACAATGAGTGCATCAAGTCTGAGGTAGTCAACCTTTACGAAGGCTCAATATCTGAACATAAAAAGATTTTGAAATGACCACTGGCTGTAGGTATCTCTCTGAGCAATTAAAGAACACTGATGACTCTTGTTCAATCATTTACATTAATTTGCCCCATATCCAATGGAGAAGTTGCAACATATTACGCTTCCATAGTGCAGGAGAACCAATCACTTACGTCAAAAGTAGTCTGCACTTGCTGCAGTAGATCCAGCAGAAATAAGGTGGCATGTTCATCATAGCTGTTAGCTGTAGTTTAGTTACCTTAGCAGAAGGGTTACCAAAAAAGCATTCCTTAATTGTACTGTGTGTGCGGCTCTACTGATCCCCAAGCACAGCATACTGGTTGTCTAGCTGAAGTTTAAGTGCCTGGTTTTTTGAGACCTCATCCCTACCTCTAGTTTTGTATTTTACTACTTCAAAGCTCTTCTCCATTTCTTTATCCCTATGGGAAAATAAATGTAATCAGTAAATATCTTATCACTAACTTGTGAATTGTGAATTTCTAGTTCATTTCCACCCCATCCCAGCAAAAACATTATGAACACAGAACAAACAGTAAGATCTAGAGTTTAACAGAACACCTAAACATTCCCAAGCAAATCTTTTAAAACCTTATCTCCAAAATAAACTCATCACCCAGTACAGTTTAGATTAACATTCTCAACATAAATTTAAGTGCATTTATGAAAAATAGGTTCTAGAAAGCAGAAGTCACTTTCTAGAATGTTCATTCAGAATTCCCTCTTGGTTCAATTTACACCATTCAAATCACAAAGCATCAGTGACAGCATGTCTCCTTTGCCACACCAAAAAATACACAGAAGAAACAAAGCTTCTCCTAAGCTGTATTAAACAGCAGCATAGTAAGCAGGAGGGAAAAAACCCCAATAACAAAGAACACCCAAAGCCCCCCAAATGATTTAGGTATTGGTCTAGCCATCTCTGCTACTGGGAATAACGTTATAGAAAGATCAGGATTCAAAAATAGGGTGAGACTGAAGTCTTCAGCACCACATAATACAAAACACTTCAGCAAAATTGGGGGAGCTTGTCACTGTAAATCACAGCTCAGACAGCCAGTGTATTGATTAGTATTTATATTAAACCCCATTCCTCCAGTTAAACCACCTTCATATCTCTAACAAGAAGGCTGTATGCTCAAGACTTCCTACATCTGCCTGCTGAAGGAAGTAACACAGAGCCTCACCATGGCTAGTGTCTGAGGGAACCAGATGCTGTCAATAGCAGAGATATTCAGGGAAATCCTTCAGCCATCAAAGATAACATAACTGGCAGTCTTGTTTGGCTATCTCACTGGGCTACATCCTATGAAAGTTATTTCACAGGAGTAGAGTTGGAAAACACATTTACTGACTCTTAGTTATTTCTTTCCTCCATGGAAAGATTCAGGCTTAAGCGCCAGGACAAAGTAACTTAGAGAAGGCAGCTGGAAAAGTCTCTCAGGGAGTCAGTGGAATGCACTTACTTTCGACTGTCTACGAGCTTGGCGGTGGACTGCAGGGAGGGGAACTGCGTGTCACTGTAGATCTCTGGTGGTCCTTGCTGTGCTCTCCGTGGCCGCCCGCCCTCCCTTGCACCGGGCGGCCGGTACACGCCACCAGTCTGCACTGGTTCTGGAGTTTCTGTAACTAGGTAAAAAAGAACAAGATTCACACTTGAGAACAAGTTTGCATTCATGGCTGAAAAAAAACCAAAACAACCAACAGACAAACAAAACTCCACAAAATAAAAATGGAAATAATCTTACAAGTATGTTTTTCCACCTTTTAAGCTTTGGAAGCAAGTATTTTAGACAAGGCAGGAAAATAGGTGTCACCTAACTTAACCTACACTCAGTCAAATTGAAATGTGGCTCCAGTGTATTGCCTCATAAAGTTTAGGGAATCCCAACTACTAATGAGGACTTCATGTTTTTCACTTGCAATTTATTAGCAGCAATTTAAAACACATTTAAACACATAATTATATAGTTGCCAAATCTTATTTAAAACACTTCTCCAGATGCAGAAGGACTGTCCAAATAGTTTGCATTTTAAGGTAAAAATCTAAGATGAAGTAACACTAATTAGCTTTACCTCCTTTACAAACAAGAAGGAACAGAGCAGGCTATTTTTCAATTAATTTCTCAGTGGAAAAGAATATTCTGAACTCAGAGGATGACTAAGTAAGTAGTTTATCTCCACTGATGTTAATAAACTGTATTTAATAAAAAAACTATAAAGTCCTATCCTAGCTGAAGTATCAATCTTGCAATGCCATGTTCTCAGTACTCTAGAACTGATTTGAAAAGCACGCTATTAACTGCCACAATACATCAGATACTGGCTGAACATCCACTGAAGTGTTAAAGCAGCATTTTTAGATCAACAGAAATGCTTCCAACAGGTATTTTACAGACTGCAAAACAGAGGGATCTCCTGCAAAGACAGAATGCTTCCACCCTTCCCTTTGAAGATGGAAATAAAAAAACGCTTCCACTTGTGTTTTAAAGTATCTGACAGTTACTTTAAATTCAATTCTGTTTCTCAGATCCTTCAACAGGAAGACTTCCTTTATGGCTAGCACGCCAAACAAGGCATTAGTTCGTTAGAGGGTGCCTGAACATGAACTGTTCCTTGAGCTCTACCCACTGAGCAGCTTAATTCAACCTGATGCACTTGTAACTGGAAAAAAACAACAAGTTTGAGTAAATTTACCAATTGGTTCAACAACAGGGGCTGGTGCAGGAGCTGACTTGTTCCAAGGACCAGATGATCTGTCTACACCACCACCACCACCACCAGTCTCTTCCCAATTGTCACCAGGTTCTTCTCTTTTTTCACTTTCATCATCTTCTTTTTCACTATAAGAGAGAAATGATCAGTGGCACCTTACAAACAGAGGTTTAAGATTTCCCAGAGATTACACAATCTTCATAAGACAAGACTTCATGGCTGCTGTACTGAAGATACTAAATTAAACCAGACTATATTAGTTCTGTAATCACTGTACTAGCAATTCCAGCTGAACAACTTCTGGCATGCTGCTACATAACTTGGCAACTGAGAAGGGAAAAAGCTCCTGAAAGAATTAAAAAAAAAAAATTCAACTTGAACTAAGTGATAAAAGAAATTGGAACCATATTTTGAATGTAAAGGCTTTTCTCTTAGTAAGAGAGTCATGCATTTGGAAGGGATGAAAAGATAAAGCAGGAAAGGTCTACAAGTCCAACTTCCATAAAATGCTTTAGTCAAGAGGAAAAAACAGTGGAGTAGTGGTGAAAGAAAGCAAGTCCTGAGCTCATTTTTCCTATAACCACAACCCCCTAAGAAACACTCTTATATGTATGGATAATACACAGTCTACAAACAAACTCAGATCTCTTTTTTTAAAGCAGGCAATTGGAAAAAAAGCACAACAGACAAAAATATAATTTTTTCAAAGATAGACCCAATGAAAAAGCTTGTCTGTATTTCATTTAGACTATTTTATTTTGCATAGATATAGTCAGACACCCAAAATAATTTGCTGGTCAAAGCTACTACAGAAAGCTGTGTGGTAGAATGGGACAGATGTGGAGGGTGAGGCTGTTGAAAACAATCAAAACACTGATCTCAACACCAGCAAAGTGTGAATTCAGGAGTTCATAATACACCAAATCCTACTAATCATGATCTGTGTAAGCTTTCTCTGTAAGTAATGATCAGAGAACAGAAAAAAATGCCTTTAAATGCCTTTCACTGTTCATCCAAACACAGTAACAATCATAGTAAGGTGTCCAAGGGCCTAAACACATCACTACTTTATTTTAAATGACAGTCAGAAGCAATGTCTACAGACGTAACTACAACAGGGCAAGCACAGGGAGCATCCCATCCCCGCCAGACACTCTGTATCTTTGTTTCAGCCAAGAGATCTCCAGAGATGGATAACTTGTAACCTCTAGTGGGCTCTTCTTCCATTTACTTCTCCACTCTTCCCTTGAATCCAATAATCGAATGGTTACAAAAATCCTGTGGCATAAACTTCCACATGCCTGAAAATCTGCTACAGCATGAAAAGTATTTGGAATGCTGGCCTTTGTCTGGAAAACCAAAGTAGAGGCTTTTCAGTCAAACAGCACCAGCAGTCAGTGAAGCTGCAGCCTGCTGGCTGTCTAATCAGACGTGATTATCCACTGTGACACTTCAATGCCATGGACAGCTTGTGGGACAAATTCATGCAAATAGCCTAAAAGGACTAGTTAACTGAAAGGAGTGGGAGGAATGCTGTCATCCAAAAAAGTAAGTAATTCCAAAAATGTCAGGCTTGCTCAAACAGTGAAGAAAGCATCTATTGCACTGGTTACAGGTAGGCTGATTTTAAGATGACATTATTTTGAACACCAATACCTGGACAAAGAGAATTATCTGACACTCTCAGTCTACAACTGAGGTCACAAAAACCCTTTTTCTGACCCAATGAAACATTTTTCTTAACCAGGACACACAACAGTAGACTTACTTTGCACCAGACAACAGGAAAAGTCTAATGAAAAAATGAATAAGGAATCGTGGATTACATTCATACATTCAACACAATCCTGTGGGATCTTATCATGGGACACTGCTTTTCTCAACTGTATTTTTGGTTCTTTGAAATACAAATGCAGTGGTTCAGGAATTTGCTCCCCAGCTGAAGATGCTGAGCAGATTGAGTCAGATATCCTTACAGCGGTCAAATGATTCAGTGGGAATTATTATCTGCACTCCTCTGAGAAATTCCTACTTGACTATCTTTATGGATGGGAATGTTAAGCATTTGTAATAAAAAATCCTGAGTCCCAAGCAAAACAGATAGATCTAGAGTAGGAAAAGAGATTTAGAAAATAAAGAACATTGGCAGAGACCAGCCAAACTTAAGTTACCCAGTAGCAAACTCGTGTACTATCAGAAACATATCAAACCTCTCTTTAACTGGACTCCACAGGAGCAGCTCTGAAGAAAAAAGTCATCCTTTTTAGATATTGGTAACGATTATACTGAAGAAAAAAAAGAAGAAGAAGTAGTACCTTATTTGCATGGACTGAACTCTAAGACCACTATAATCAATTTCTTCCTTTTGCTCAAACTCCTTCCAGTCGTCCTCTTCCTGTAAGAGAAAAATATAAGGTGTCACCTTCCCTGCAACCAAAGTAGAGAAGAACATAACTAAGATAATCCAAAAAAACCTGAGGGTGAAGGTACAGTTCCAGAAGAAACCAAACTGTGTGCCTCGCTGCCCAGAGGAGAAAGGATTGCATGCCCTCGTCCCCTAACTTACTGTGTGTCACCTGGGATGCACCTGAGAGCTGACTTCAACTCACTAAAATAGCTAAGAAATGCCCCAGCAAAAAGTCATTCAAGTGAAAGAAAACCACATCATCTCAGCAAAAACACATCAGGAAGTCAAGGAACAACAAAGTATGGAACAGGACCGTGCAGTCATGACCAGGGCAATACAAGGGCAGGACCTCTCTCTTTCACTAACAGTATGCTTTCATGACAGCTTGAATGAACACAAAGCTTTAAATTTACTTTTCCATTGCCTATTTCATGAGCCAAACAAAAAAAGAACATTTGGAATAGCTTACAGTGGATTTGTGACAAAGATTAATAATGGTACATTTGGCTTTTTCACATTCACAACCATGTTTATAGTCTTGTTTCCTAAGCAGTGTTTTTATACCAGTAAAAAGGTCAGCTTCAAAACCACAGCAATCTTAGTACACAAAATATGTGTATCTTTCAAGAGAACTACTTCAGGGTTTTTAAAATGGGCGTTTGTTTGGGGAAAGAGGGACTCACCTACGTGAAGGTAATTTTGTCCTACTGTGTCATCAGGAGATTCTATGATTATTAAGGTAGACCAAAAATGGACCAGAACAGATAAGCAGTCCTCCCATGTTCCCAGTCCCAGCTTTAAGACACACACAGCCTAATTAGTAGTTTACCTAATTCGTACACTCTAGTGAAATGCACTTATGTTACTCCAAATAGGAAGACCTTGTGAGCAAGGTCTGCCAAAGGTACAGCCCCCTTTCCACTAAACAGCTAGAATAAAGCTGGTTTTAGAGCCCTGTGCTGGGATCTTCTACACAGTCAATCTCCAGAAGAAAAACTTTGACCTGCTTTAGAGTAACAGTAGAAGTAGGGAGTGACCTCATGTTAACTGCACTGTCTGCTGAAGATTCAGTCTTCTGGAAGAGCAGAAGCCTACAGCTCTAAAATCTTTTAGATTTCTTACATTCCCATCTCCATGGAAACATTACAGTTTCCAAGCTAACGTACTTTTCACATTTAATGACTTGTTTCTAATCCAAGTACTAGCTTCTGTCAAAGCCAAATACTATTTTGCAAGCAAGTGAGCAGAAGAGCAGCTGAAAGATTACCACTGACCTTGATCTACTTAGAAAGCTACTGCATGTGTCAAGCTCCCCAGGTTAAACAACAGTAGGAAACAGAAGAGTATTTCTTAAAATTAATTTTGAAATATACAGCATTAGAGCTCTTATAACTGCTTCTGGTTTTAGTAATCCATCTAGAACAAGACAATATCCTTGAATCACTGATCCTCTACGTAAGCACGAAGGAAGCAAGGTATATAACTTCCAAAAACCCTTTCACAAGCCATCTTTTTATCCTCTGAAGACTATAATGTCATAGGGATAGATGAAGATTTGATTTCTAGCAGTAAAACAGGGAATGCATCCTCAGATTACTGTGTGCTGAAGCCTCCAAAGGAAAACAACACCAAGAGGCAAAAAAAACCAAGTCAGAAATAAAGAGATAAAAGGTACAAGTAATTTTTTAGGTCCTATCTGTCCTGTATACAGCAGACAAATATATAACAAAGGTACTGCACGTGTCAAACTCCACAATTTAAAAATCATCAGGAAACGGCAGAGCATTTCTTAAATTCGTTTTAAAATTCACAGCATTAGAGCTCTTATAACTAGTTCTGGTTTAAATTTCATTACTTCGGTGCTGATGTTGTGGACAGGGAGAACAAGGGCGGAGGAAGAAACAGAGAAGTACCAACTCAACTAAGGGCATTTAAGCTTCTCCTGCATTCTCATCGTTTCACTGTTATACTCTTATCAAAAAAAAAAATTACTGGCAGCAAAACCCTTGCTGGCAAAGAGGCACAGAGCTCGGCGGACTCTGGGGGGAATCTTATCGCCAAGGTCCACAGGCCACGCTGCACAGCTCCAGGTGGCACCTGACGCAAACCTCCGGTTCCGGCCGCAACACCCAGAAACCTGGGAGGGAGTGCCGGGCTGAACCGCAGCTACAGAGCGGGAAGGGGCCCCGCTTTCCCGCCTCCCACAGGGCCGGGACGCCCGGCGAAGGCTCCCCCCACCCCACCAGCAGCAGCAGCAGCGCCCGCCCGGCGGCCCCGGGGCGGGGCCGGGAGCGCCGCCAGCCCCGCACGGCCCCGGGCTCCGCATGGCCGGGCGGCGGCGCCCC